>CM076575.1:202017805-202160148 GCA_034641835.2 Pinus albicaulis | reverse complement strand
TTGACTTGTAACTATGTATTGCATATGGGACTCCCTATAAAGTCTTCTAGTTTGATTGAAAACAAGGATAGTCGCATAGGTCATGTCTATTTGCATAGTCCCTTGTAACTTAGCCCCCCAAGATCTTAATAATAGAATTCCATACTTTGGGGGCACATTAGCCACAACAATATCCATGACTAAATATTTGGCCGGAATTTGGGCTAAGTTAATATAGAGGTCTTTGATTAATCCTAAACATTTCACTCTACTGGAGTCAAAGGAGTAAATGTCTTTATAAGGTCTGGTGATTTCTAGACCAAGGCTCTCCATTACAGCTTTAGGCATTAAATTATGAGAAGCCCCGGAATCATGCATAGTGTTGTGCAAAATTTTGTCATGAACGTTTAAACTCACATAGAAGGGAGGAATAGGTCCCTCTTGATATCTACCTTCAATCTTAGGACCAAAAATCAGCTCTGGCTAGTCATCGTTAAGATTGACTGTGTCCTCATTTTATTCTATATTTAAAGCCTTCAAAATTTGGGTCCTATATACATGCTGGGCAGCTAACTCAGTCAAGGGCACCGACATTTTGATTTTGGAAATTTCCTGCCCTAGGCTGAAAGGAATTTGATTCTTTGAAGTACTTGTTTCAGCCTTATTAGCTGCCACTCTATCAACAAGATCAACTTACTGATTTGTTCTATTTACATTTGAGGAAATAGTTTTAACAGGAGTACAATCTGAAGTGTTAGTACTGCTAAGGTCTGCACTCTATTTTGCATTGTTTTGAATGCCTTTCTCTTTACCTTTATCAGAATTCACAGCTACTGTTTTGTCCTTTTGTTTAATAATTTTAGGCTTGTTTGCAGTGTTGTTTTGTGAAGATTTTTCAGAGGTTTTGGTGTTGGGAGTTTGTTGGCTAGTTTTTCTTCTGAGGTCATATTCTTTTTGAGACTCTATGATGACATTTTCCATGTCTTGATAATAACTTTCATCATCATCTCTTTTGTCATCATAAGGTGTATAAATACCTTGTTTTCTATCATAATGGACTTCAAAGTCATCATCATCTACCCCCAACATGTTGATATCATCTTCCTTTGTTATCTCATCTATTTCCTCAACCTCACTTACATATTTTTGATGAAAGGGAGGAGTGATCTATTGATCATCTTCCCTAGGTCTGTTTGGAGGTTGGTTCCTTCTAAAATTATGATTCTGGTTCTGGTTCCTATTTTGAGGATCATTTTGGTTTTGGCTGGATTGTGCTCTCTTAATTATGCTCATCTCTTTCATCATATCTTCCATCATTCTCTCCATCTTCGAGTTGGAAGTAGAGGGTGTAGACTCCTCTCTAAAGGACACTCTCTTTTCATTTTTCATTCTTGCTCTCTTCTCCATCAAGTTGACTTCCACAGAAATAGCACCTTTTTGCATCTCTTCAAGAGTTGCAGGATCTCTCTCTCTCAGCTGATAGGCTATCTCAGGGTCAAACCCTTCAGGAAACTTGTTTAACGCTAAGCCTTGTGGAGGTTTTAGATCTGGGGAAAGGGCATTATATACACTATTGAATCTGGTGCAATAATCTTGGACACTTTCCCCAGTGTTTCTATGGACGTTCTTGTAATCAAAAAGGACTTGGAGAGGATTCTTCTTTACTTCCCATTTGTTTAAGAATGTCTGATGGAAAGCTTGGAGATCATTGATACTATGGGGGGTTAAGACTTTAAACCATTTTCTTACTTCTCCCCCTAAGCTCTGAGAAAATAATCTAAGCTTGACAGAATCATCATCAATTTCATTTATTTCAAAGTAGTAATTCATATTATCCACATGTTGTGATGCAGTTGTAGCATTTCTAGTATCATACAATGGAATTTTGGACTAATAGTCCTGTGGAAGATTGACTAATGGTAAAGGAAGGACTAAGGGAGCATACCATGCAACCATGATATGCAGTGGAGGTGGATTCACAAGAGGTGGATTAACAAGAGGGAAAGTGGGCTGAACTGGAGTGGTTTGAACAGTGGATGTAGGGTGAGCGGAAATGGATGGACAAAGAGTAGATTGCTGAGCTGATCTTGGATGAGAGACACCTAGGTTGTGAAGGAAATGTAAATCAGGAGGCGTTGTTTCTCTGCTACCAGGATGTTCACTTGTTTTAGGAGATGAAATTGAAGCCTCCGAATCTAACTGATCTAAATCATCAAGAGACCTAGTTCTAAAGAGATTTACTAATTCAACTTGTGATTATTGTAGAGCCAAAAGATTTTTAGGAATTGAATTTTCTCTCAAGGATAATCTGAAAATAGTTGATAATTTAATCCTAGGAGACTTCCTAAGGATACTTTCTGGGTTATCAACTATCTCAGGTGGATCAGGGTCAGGATAGGCTCTAGTGTGAATATTTCTAGGAGCCACTATGTTGTGTTTTTACAACCCAAATAAACAGGAAAAGTTCAACCAGGTATGACAGTCTTTAAAGGGTTAACTAATCTGTTTACACAAATTTTAATCCTACAGTCCTCTAACTGAGTTTGAATGATATTACCATGATAAGGGTTCTTCCAGTGGAGTCTTAAGGTCTGTTCAGGATTGTGGAGTCGCCAAGTGGAATTTTTTAGCTCCTAAGGAGGTAAAAGATTTTATGGTCCACCACCATGTTTATTGGATACCAATCTGAAATATTTTTGGGTTTTCTAAGTTATTTTTCAGTTGTGTGGTTTTTTAAGAATGTCCTAACTCTGTTTCAAAACTTAGCTATGGTTATGAGATAAAGACAGTCTACTCTTATGGCTAAGTTGGCTGATTTTTCAAGGTTAGTTAAAGCCTTATGAGGATCCTAGGGTTTTCCTAGTTGGTCACTGATTCAAACAAGTTTCATCATGATTACCATTTCTTGGTAGTGCTTGAAAAGGCTACCTTTTACTCACAAGGTTTTATGAAGTGTTTAAAGGAACCTGACCAGAGATTCTGGGTTCGATCCCTACCGAAGTCACTAGAAATTTTAGCTCCCTGTAATCAGTAAGATTAGCAAAAGTCTGACCACAGGGAGAAACATCGTTTCAACCACTTTCGGATTCTAGGATCTAGCCCTCCTAAATCCGAAGAGGGATCTCTCCAATAAGTGCAAAGATGGATTTGTCTTTGAAGTATTGGGTAATGATATTAGGCTAGTTATGAAGGCCGAGGGTTTTTTTTGTTTTTTGGATGGTTGATCATGATTACTGTTTGAGGTGGAAAGTTCTAAATGCAAAGAGTTTCAAAGGTGTGAAGTTGCAAGCATATAGAACAAGCTTTGGCCAAGAAGATAGATAATTGCAGGTTTTAGTCCATTGGGCTATGGAGTCATAATGGGGTTTAATTGAAACAGCAGGTTCAAGAGTGGTCCATGGGGAAAGTCATCTATGTCTAAGGATCTCTTTAAGGTTTGATTTATGGAATGAAATGGTACAATAATAAGGGGAAATTAAACAGATGAAGAACAAAGAGCAGCCTAAGATCTGGTAAGTACTTCTAAACTAGCCAGCTTTTGACATACACTTAAGAAGGACATGAAAGTAAACTAGGATCTGGAAAGTACTTTTAAAATAGCCAGCCTTTGACAAGTTTCAATAGAAAACATTTAAACACAAGGGAAACACAAATGAAAACAAAGAATGGCCTAAGATCTGGTAAGTACTTCTAAACTAGCCAACTTTTGACACATTCCAAGGGAAACATTCAGACAGTCTTTGGAGATAAAACTAGGACCAGGGCACAACATATCTTCCTTAGTTCATCTCTACTTAACATATACTAAAAATAACATCCAAGAACAATATTCAGCTAAGACAATAATATGAGGGAATGCCAACATTCCTATGCTTAAACTGAATTAAATCATTCCCAAATAACACAAATTAGAAGAAAACATTTAGATAAAGATTTTTAGTCAGAGAAGGGTACTGATATACGGTAGGTCCTAACTCTATGCATGTTGTTCTTTATAAGAGAATATGAACATAGTGGAAACAAAAATAAAACAATAATTCACAATGAGAAAAACATCACCATCAACATAGACCAGGATCCCATAAATCAGCTTGTATTGATATTCCAAACCAGTTACAGCTTTAAGTCCAATGCTTTAGTTTAGCAACCATCTACACTTCCCAGACTAACAATTCTATCACAAGAAAAGCTCCAAGGACCATTGAACACTATTTACAAGTAGAAGTCTCAAGCTCAGTTACATTTCAAAGTTCAGCAACCAAATCAACCAACCCCTCTCTCATCTTCTCCAATAGCATTTATAGAAGAATGAGGAGGTGAGATCCGATAAAAGATCTCCAAAGATAATTAATACAGTCTTAATGGCTTCTCGGCCTTTGGGGGGGCTTGATGAAGAAGCTTACATAGGTTTCCTCTGTATTAAATAATTTACATTAAGATTTAAGCTTGGTGGGGGCTCTTTTTGACTTTTGAGGCTCTGTGTTGTGTTAAAGAGACTCTTCTGATATTTTTTCATTAAGTTTATTTGCAGAATTCACTTCTCTGGCTACGCTGAGGCAAATACCTGATCTTGATCAATAATTTCGGTCTCTGTTTGAATGCTTTGAGGCACAGGTGGCACTGTGGTAGCTGGGAGGAATCAATTTGCCTCAGATGTGGCAGTGGAGGCTTTCTGTCTGATGAACCTTTATGATTTACATTTAAACTGTGTTTTAATAGGGGGATTAGGCTTTTGATAATCCATCTTATTCGTAATCCCCACAGATATTTCTTCAATCTCATGTTCTGGTGCGTTCCTGTCTTCGACACTGATACTCTTTGATTTGTGCTTGGTTCACTATGTTTGTTGTTGTGCAGGGCTATGCAGGGGTCGAGTGGCATCAATGATTCATGAATCATTGACAAAAAGTGGAGTTGAATCCTGAGAATGATCCCCTTTGATGAATCGAAGTCGGGAGGGTCGTCACCCTCAGCTTTGAAATTTTCTTCAGTATAGCGGAAAAACCATTAAAATCCTGTGAAATACAAACAAAATTATAAAATCCTGCATATATATAGGTTTTCTACTTCAGAAGGCACGTGGAGAGAGCATGGCCATTGGATGGCATCATCTAATGGTCGGGATTGATTAGAGGAGGTCAGAAAAGAGTGGAGGAGGAAATTAAATCGGAAACATCGATTGCGCAAAGATCGACGATCGGGAGTGGAGGTGAATAAATAACGTGAAGGGGTCACATTATTCGGAAAAATAAAATAAAAAGCGGAGACAAAGGTTTAAAAACTTTGTTTTGGAGAAAAATGATTGAAAAATGAGTGGGGAGCTCGGGACGAACGTGGGTCGTCGAATGAGATCAGCCCATGCGATCAACAGTGGAAATCAGGTTCCACAAAACCTTAGAAACATGCCCCGGACTTCAAAACCTGTTAATAAAATCATGCTGTATAAAGTCCCCCAGGTCCAGATTTGCTGACTGTGTGGGGAAACAGTAAAGATACACCCCAATTAAAATTTGCCGTGCGGATGCTGATGTGGCGTCAGGGACTAGGGCGATGGAGTGTGGGCCATCGATCTGCAAATCAGATCAACGGTGGAGGTGTTTTAAATAACTGCGCCGTACCACGTTTATCTTACGGGCTTGTTCAGGGTGCGATTACCGTCCGATGAGCTGGCCTCAGATCGGATGGCGCACACCAATATCGCGCCGAGCACACATTCGAACTTTAATGTGCGATGAGGGTGGATTTTAAATAGTGCTCAAGGCCACGTGTCGGCTGGTGGCGCTAATTGCTGCTGAATGGAAAAAAATCGCTTCCCTCTCAAAAGCGGTGCGATAGAAACTGCCCGGTTTTGAATATTTAATGACCGAAAAACATTTAAAACCCAAAAATTTAAATAAAACAAAAGTTTGTACTTTAGGGGCGGAAAATATATTTGCAATACGGCTCAGCGCCCATCTGCGGGACCGTGGATTATATGGAAAGTAATATGACTGGGGGTTATAATGCACGGGTCTAATCGACATCGTAGCTTTTACCATGGCAAAAGATTTATGCATTCAGCTCTTTGCGATGTGATAGGCGCTCGGATGGCTAGCGCTTGGTTCCAGCACTAAGGCGTGTGTAGTGGAAATGGCTAAGGACTTAGCCCAAAGGGATTAAACCTTTACACAAGAATATGTATTTTTATGAAGTTTTCAATGTTTTTCAAGGGTTTGAGGGTTTCGATAAGGCAAATAAGGAGTCTTAAACATTATCAAAGGGGTTTCGATGGGGGGAAAGGGGAAAAATATGAAAATGAAGGAATTCTGCGGGAAATAAAGGGATAAGAACTAAGGTTAGTCTTGGAAGAGGAAAGGAAGGGGGAAAAGGAGTTTGCAGCAGTATTCTCTCTTGGGAGTCAGCAGGATTTCTGAGTGTAAAATGGGCACAGCAGTGAAGATTTGGACAGAGGCATGAGGCCTTCAAGAGTCTTCAAGAGGTAACACTTTTTAGCAGTAAAATTTGTTCCTTGAAGACTCCAAAAAATGATTTAGCCACCTTTTGGTATAACAAATTTTATAGGTGGCTAACAGTGGCTACTCCACATCTTGAGGCTCTTCTTTTGGAGCTAACATCTCATCAATTGCATACAACTAAAGATCCATCTCAAGTGAAATTCACATGTCATCAAATTTCACATCTCTCTTGACCATTGACCTCATGTGAGATGGCATGTACACCTAATATCTGTGAGGTGTATCGGTGTGCCCCAAAAATATTCCCAACTCAGATATTGGTTCTAGATTTTTCTTGACATATTTGGTTACATGAAAATAAAATAATGAACCAAAAATTTTAAATTGAGCCACATATGGTTTCTTACTTGAAAAATCTTCCTCTGGTGTACTCATCCCTAGAATGCGATGAGGAATTCTATTTTGCACAAATACTGTTGCATTGCATTCTTCTGCCGAAAAGTGCAACGGTGGGCCCTAGGCATGCAACATTGCCCATGCTACTCCCACAATATTTATGTTCTTCCTTTGAACTCACAAAATTTTGAGAAAATCTAATATTTCTTCTGCATGAAGAATATCCAACATTTTTGTGAAAAATCATCTACAAAAATCACATAATACATGTGTTTTTCTATAAAGTTTGTTGAGAATTCTCCACACACATATGAGTGAACTATTTCAAGGATCACCTTCACTCGATTGTACTTATCATGAAAGGTGCCTTTGGTGTACTTACCCAATGTACACCCTTTACATGTATCTCGCTGCTCAGGTGCACCCTTGGGAAGTCTTGTAGAAATATACTGCATAATTTTCAAAGCGCCATGGTGTAGATGGCCCAATATTATGATGTCATAATTTAGCAATGTCTTGGCTCTACACCTTCTCTACTTTTGTACTCAAGGAAACCCAATATTCTACATCTAATTTGTAGAGGATTTTTACCCAAATCCGAATCTTCTTCACCTGTCCCATGGCTTTGTGATGAAGGAAAACCTTTCTTTTTCTAAATATCACATCATAGCCATGGTCTTTTAACATAGAAACTAAAAGTAAATTCTTCTTTAAACCAAGAACATACATTATATCTTTTAATGTGGGAGGAGTATCAAACTCCCTCTGAAAGGTAACAATACCTATTTTGGTCACATTATACCTCTTGTCATCTCCCATCTCGATGTGCATCTGGAGATCCTTCTCCTCCAAGTTGCTGAAGAATTGTTTGTTTCTTATCATATCAAATTATGCTCCACTATCTAGGTACCACACAAAACCCCTCACCAATGAAACCATGCATGCAATGAGAGTGAAATCCAACTCGAATTTTGAACCAAGAGCTTCACCTGCCACTCTTCCTGAGTGCTTCTTGTCGGCCTTCTTATGTAGACACTTTGTGGCATAGTGTCCCAACTCATGACAGTGAAAACATTTAATCTTTGACAAGTCCTTCTTCTTGCCTACCTGAACAAAATATTATTTGGAATAGGATGCCTTCCCTTTCCCTTTATTTTCCTTTCTAGCCAAGGCACAATTCTCCTCTTTATCAGTATTTGATGAGAATCCATCTCTATATTTCATTGAATCTATTCTTGTACCAAGTCATACCACAATCGCTCCCACTCTGGTAGCTTCTCCCTCCCATTCACCAAATCCTGGTAGTTGTGCCAACTCTTGGGAAGGCCTAGAAGTGTTAGGCTCACTAGATCATCCTTTACAAATGTAACACCAACACTTCCAATATCATATCGAAATTGGGTGAACTTCGTCAAGTATTTTGGTATTGAGCCACCCTTCTCCATCTTGAATTTTGTGAGCTTATCCTTCAGTACCATCTCCCTGTGGTATTTTTTGTTCTAAAACAAATATATTAAATCCTTCCACATATAATATGAAGTTCCTTTCCATGGAGGTTCGAGACAATATGATCTCGAACTCCTTCCAATAGAATCCTTCTTTCCTTTGCTACGTTCTTCTTCCATGCATCCAAATTTTGAGCATATCTTGATGTGGGACTAGGAATATCATTGTTTATGAACCCCTTCAACCCATTGTCTTCAAACACTACTTCCATCTTTTCCTTCCAAGATATTTAATTTTAAATACCCTAAAGGGCATATTCGAGTCTCAATCCATAGAAAGACATATTTCTCCTGTTGTTGGTCATGACGAGTAGATCTTAAAATTCAATTCACTTGATAAAAAAAAACGCGTATTCTTCTCTTATATAGTGATTCTTGCTCTGATACCATGTATAAAATCCATGTATATTAAAACTTATATTTGTAATATGCTAAAATAAAACACTTTAATCTACTCTACAAATTGTAGAGATCAATTACGATTGCATAATATCGTGAACAAGAAAGAGAAATAATTTCAATTGCACAACACAAAGATTTATCTGGGGAAAGCCTTAGTTAAAAATCCCACTATATTTGTATTTCATAAGTTAAATAATATGAGAACAATACAATGTTTCTCTCAGGCTTGAGAGCTCTCTGTATTATCTGTGTTTGTCTCACTAATTCCTAGGCAAGCTTGGTTCAATACTTGACCAATTTCTTTGCCACATGATTCCTTATTTCCTTGCACATTTTCTTAGGTAATTAGGCCCCTATTAACAAGGAAATTCTCCAATAATGATTGTGAAATACATCACGACTCTTCCTCTGAATCCTTTCACCACACGTATAATTTCTTGATTATACAACTGACAATACACTTCCCTTTAACTCCAATCTCAATTGGGTCTTCCTCAGAACTGACATGCATGAGTTATTTATGAGTGAATTATCAGTTATCTGATTGATCACTGCATGTGAATTAAATTAACCCTAATTTAATTCACTTTACCTCTGACTAGTTCCTCCATTTAAACTTATTTTAACTCAAATAAATTAAGTTAATTAATTACAACTCAAAATAAAATCAATTGGGGCTCCAAAAAAGTAGGAGACACTCTACATGCCTCTAGTTTGACCCTCAATTCAAATTAACCGAACTAACTAAATCTTCCTGGCTTAGTTAACTCGTACACGTTATCATTTGCTGTGGAATTAGAATTTAATTCTAATTTAATTAAGGGAAAATTAAATTAGAAACCTCGTATTATTGCCATTTTCAACATTTTTTCCATGTAGTTAATCTTAAATCCAAATATTTTTACACCACTATAATATCTCTAGTATACTCTCCATTGTCTTTCAAACTTTCCTAATCCACCCACCCCTAACTCATATAATAAAAAAATTCAACTCCTTTATAAAGTTGTGTTACCTTGCTATCATAGCATATTGGTTACTTTTTATGCTTTTCTTTAAAATAGGCATAACTTTGACATTCAAAACCAAATTTCCACTTTTTTTTATTTCCTTTTATAGGGGTACCTTTCCATTTGAATAGTTAGTTTTTACTTTTGAAACCATATTAAATGGATATTGTATATGGATAGTCCAAAAAAATTGTTACAAGTTCAAACTCCTTCTCATAGAAATATTCTATGGTGGATTTATTATGGAATATGGGACTTTACTAAGTTACCTTAGGAACATAAATTTTCTATATACAACCATTAAAAATAAGAAAATAGGACCAAAAAAATGACAAAGCATGTTGATTTATCAAATTTTCCATCTATACTAATTATAGTTTCACCTTCAAAGAAATCGTATTTGATACACATAATGAAATTCAAACCCACCAATTTGAAAACCAAATAATTGCTTTAAGTCTAGGTGGTTTCTCTTGCATTGAATATTTTATATCTAATTTTAAAATTATTAGGAATTTTACTTAAAGAGTGTGAAATCACAAAGAATGTTTAAAAGCTTATATATGTTGTTGGGAATCACAATTGTCGTTAAACCGGAACTTAGAGGTGTTAGTCAATGATCACATTGCCAAAGATAAGGATCCATAAGAGGTGGTTATTCCATGTTACGAAACACACATGGGGTGTTGGTTTATCCAATCTTGAACACCTCCCCCACCCTCCAACCCCCCCAAAATGAGTCAAGTTGGTATTGAACTCGTGACCTATGCTCTAATACCACTTTCTAGGGATCACAATTGTTGTTAGACCAAAACACATAGGTGTTAGTCAATGATCACATTGTTGGAGACAAGTATCCACAATAGGTAGTTATTCCAAGTCATGAAAACATAAGGAGCATTGGTTTATCCAATGTCCAACATATGTTTCTTTTAATAAGCTTCGTAATGCTTATTCCATTTTTATAACTACTCTTTACTCCATCAAAGAAGCACTTATTAGTCAAGTGATTACTAATAAAATGTATTATTTTCAAGTTTCTTGTGATTCTTTGGTTAAAGAGAAAGATAATTTATTGTGTCTAAGAGTCATTATCATTGTAAGTACATCTAAAAAAACCTTGGTAGGAAAATAGAAGTAAGGCCGCGAGAATTTGAAGAAGGTAAGAAGATTGAGGAACATTATAATTTTTATGGGTGAGATGGTCATATGGAGTTTAAATGTTTCAATAAGATGGAAGCCTTAGAAGAATTAATGAATAAGAAAAGTGTCAATGTTGATCCTTTTTCTTCTAACCCTTCTTACGGGCATGCACTTTCCACTTCAAAATTATCTTGCAATGCAACATTGACTACTTCTAATGAGTAGCTTATTGATTTTGGAGCATCTTATTATATGGTTGAGGAAAAAGCTATATTTCATGCTCCTAATGAATTTAACACCAAAAAATTATTTTTTGGTGATGATATATCTCTAAATTTTGTAGGTTTTATAACAACTTTAGCAAGATGTTGGTCATTTTAATGGTGCATTAAGTGTTTCAAGTCTTTCCTATGACTTTCTATCCATATATAAAATCACTTGTTAAGGGGAAGATAAAACAGTAGAATTTTCACCTCAGAGAGTTGCAAATAAGGATTTAAAAGAATTTAGGCATTCCTTAGTAACTACAATTGTTGGTGATATTTATCGAGTTGCACAAATTAGACAATTTTGGGTAATTATCTCATCCATTAGTTTTTATTTCTAATAGTGATAACATGAAAATACGTTGGCATGAAAAAAAAATTCATCTAAACTATTGTTCATTTTAGCAACTATGTAATCAAAATATTATGACCAATATTTCTCTTGTTTCTTACAAAGTGGGTCTTTATTCTCACTATAGGGGAAAACATCATTGAGAGAGTTTTGACAAATGTGCCTCTTAGCATGCCTTAGTCCCCGTCCAACTTGTTCATAACAATTTGTGTGGTTCACTTCCTTATACTACTTTCTCTAAGTCCGAGTACTTTTTATTTTTTATTCATGACTTCTGTAGATGCATTTGGGTTTATTTCTTAAAACTGAAGAGTGAAAAATTTGGCATGCTTTTGGGCTCCAAGTTCCTTGTATAAAAGCAATCTAGACATCAACTTCAAAAGTTAAGAATGGATAATATAGGTGAATATGTGAAAAACAAATGTATAAATTATTGCAATACATGTGGAATTCAAATGAAACATAGTATTCCATATACACCACAAAAAAATTCTTGCTAAGAAAAATAATCGCACATTAAAAGAAATTACAAATTATATGTTCCAATCTAAGGAATTAGGCCATAATCTTTGGGTGGGAGCCATTAGTTGTATCAATATATAGATAATTGAACTCCCATAAAGGATTTAAAAGATATATCACTATAAGAAGCATGGAATAACATTAAGTTAGATGTGAGCCACTTTCATGTGTCTTCCATGAAGCATGGGCTCACATTTCTAATGAGAAATGGAAAGGATTACAACCTAGAAGTCAGAAGTGCATTTTGTTGGATATTCTAAAGATATAAGGTTATATAATTCATCAACCTCATTTAAAATAAATTATTATTAGGAGATATGTCAATTTTGATGAAGATATATTTATTTTCATGCATAGTTTAATGATTGTGCCATCTTCTATCCACAAGGCATCTTCAATGAATGTGGCATTATTTATTGCCAACTTTTCTATTAGTGTTCTACTATAGTTTCTATTTTAAATTATGGTCTTAAGGATGAAAACCAACCTTTTCTTTCCCGCCCTCCTCCAATTAACTAACACCACTCTATAGGGCATAAGAAGTAGTTGGTGATATTGTTGGTGAACCCCCAAGTAAATGTTATACACATTCATAGTTCTAACAAGCCGACTCCTATGATCTAGAATTTTTTTCAACAGTTTCCATCCATCCATATTGGGGTGTAACAATATCATTCCTTCAAATGGTGAATAATACTTGGGATATTCTACCTTTCCAAAAGGAAGAAAACTTATGAGATGTAATTAATGGATGCATAGCATTAAGTATGAATTAGATGGAATTGTTTAGAGTGATAAGGTTAGATTATAAGTTTCCAAAGGATTTTCTCAGGTAGAAGAAATTGACTATACTAAAACCTTTGCCCCTATAGCCAAAATAAATTCCATCTACCTCGTTTTATCCCTTTCCACTTCATACAAATGAGAGGTCCATAAAATGGATGTCAAATATTATTTCTTGCATGGGGATTTGCAAAAAATAAATTACATGGAACAACCTCATAGCTATGTTTAGAATGAATCTAGCCTTCTCTTTCACCTTACGAAATTCTGTGGACTTAATAAATCTCCTTAGGCTTGGCATGCTAAAATGGATAGGTTTTTTTCTTAATATTGATGTTATTTAAACCCCAATATATATACCAAGAAAGTGTGCAATCACCTCATAATAATTTTTATCTATGTTGATGACCTTATCCTCACTAGTATTGACTCTAAAATTTTAATCCATGTGAAACTTGACCTTAAGAAAAATAAATTGAAACACATGATTTTCTTGGGCTCTAAGTCTTGCAATCCAAGGAAGTAAATTACTTTTCCCAAGCTAAGTATGTTATCTTAATCACCAATTTCACATGGGAGGCTATAAACCATCCCCATTCCCCTTCCCATTTGGATTCAAACTTGTTGCCACATGTACTACACCTGAAGTGTATGTTAAGTGCTACTAGTTAGTTGGTAGTCTTTTGTATTTAACTCATGCTCATCCTAAAATATCATTTGATGTTAGTATTATTGCTCAATATACACAAACACCCCATGAGTAGCATTAGAAATCAATAAATAGGATACTCCATTTTATCTATTATATAGTTCAAGTTGGGATACATTACAATTTAAAGGGGGGGGGGTGTGTTTGTTGGTTAGCTTCATAATGTTGGCCCAAAGGTCACTCTAAGAGGGGGGTGAATTAGTGTGAGAGAAATTTTATCATTTCATAACTTTTCATAATCAATCAATCACGTAGCATGAATCATATCCATGATCATAAAATCATCAAAAAGAGTAATGAATCATAAATCTACCATCACATCAATAACACATAATCACATAACAAGAGACATAACGTTTTTACATGGAAACCCATATAGGAGAAAAACAAAAATAATATTCTTATTTATCTTCAATTTATTACATAGATTCGCAAGCTACGACCTGCAGGAGGAAACTACTCCTAAGATATGTAAGTTTCCACATGTAGTAGGCTTACAACATGATTGAGGCACCAACCTTGAAAGAATGCAAGTAGTTTCTCACAGTACGCTACAATCTGAATTAATCAAAAACCTTGATGACGAGTGGGCTCCAACCTGCTCTAGGCTTCAACTTGATTGAGGCTCTATCCTCAATGATGAGTGAGCTCCAATATGATTTAGGTTGTAACCTCCTTCTTGAACTCCTTGTGGACATCTATTTCATACTATTTTCAAGCTAACTCAACTTTCAACATAAATATTGTCTATTTATAAATATAAATAATCACATATTGCAATTATTGTTGTCACCATGATAACTTGTACATGTTTTCACCATTATCTCAGCCTGCACACACTATCGCTACTATCACTACTACTACAACCTAAATATATTTCCAGTACACCAATCACTATCACACCTTGCAAATTGTGCTACCACTACGAGTACAATAACATCAACCTCTATCTCTGACTATCAAACTATTGTCCATACTTTTCTCCAATTAATTCATAAACCTATGCACCCAAAATAGACAAATTTCTATCCTTTACTTCCAAAACCACTGCATATAGCTCATAAAGGGATATTTTGATCATAAAATATATATTAGTCAAGATTTCAAGACTTTAGAAGAATCCACCATTAATCCATGATCACCATGCTTCTTCTGGAACTAAATTTGGACCAATAATGGCCTCAAAAACCCAAAATAATTATATAAAAACTATTATTAAATTAAATGTGCTGCAGTTTGTCCCTTTTCGAGTGCGCTAGACATAAACCCAAAATATGGTGTTGGTGCTACAAACTATACACCTCCAATGTGTTATTGGTGCAACAAAACAAAACAAATTATTATATTTGACCTACCACCTCACAGGGTCAAACCTATGACCTCCAATGTGTAGTGCACACGTCTTACCAACTAAGTCTCCTTTATGTCACTTGTAATGTTATGCTTTGATAATCCTTTTATTGTGAGAGTGTTGAAAAATTGGGCGAGACCATTACCACATCAAACCTTTCCCATGAGTTATATTTTCTACATCAATCCATATGTTTGTTTGACCATGGGTATGCAGGGTCCGACTTGGAAAAATGTGATCACCGTGGAAGACAACCTTCATGGCTAGTTATGAAAAGGTTGATGTATATATATGAGATTCGGGACAAAGAAATCATGGCTTGACCCAACATTGTAGCTATAAGTTATTCCAACAAGCTTTGAGGATTATTACCACTACTAACAATGAAACCTCCGCTAAATTTTTTCGACTTGCAACATCGCTTCTCAACATACAAACCAAAACACAAAAACCATAAGAACAAATAAAATTCCTTCACGGTCAATGATACTCTTAGAAAAATCCCATACTATTGCATATCTATATAATATACATTTTTATATCCTTGTTCGAATGTATGTGTATGTTTGATCGATGGATGCTGTTTAGATTCAACAAGATGATGAGCTTAGTGAAAAGAGTCGCCTTCACTAAGTGGGCCCGCAGGCTATTTTTGTCGCAAGTCTATTTTTAGACTATGTCTATTTTTAGACATGATCATCATATTTCAGAAGTTGCAGGATGCTATTTTTGGATGGTTGGTCAAGTTGGAAAAATAGATGAAATTCTATTTTTAGAATATTGGGCGAAGTGAATTTATAGATCGTTGATCTAAAAATAGATGCATGTCGATTATTATTAGCTCTTAATAATAATCAAACACTAAACAACAACTTATTCTCTTGGAGCACTTTAGTTCAGTGCACAGATGTGGCACATCAGTGGACTGAGGGAATTGCGTAATTCCCAAGGATTTACTGGAGCCAATGCATGGAGGAATTAGTTAGAACTCAAGTGGCAGAGTTATGACACAATTGGAGAAGTAGTTATGGAGTTGTATTTAGTTTAACTCAGTTAGACTCAGTTGAGCTAGTTGTATCTAGTCTAACTAAATTATACAATAGTGAGAGTGGAGTGAATTAATTAGTTAATTAATTCACAAATAATAACTCATTAATCAACTGAACAGTGACATTAGTTAACTACAGTGCATGGCAGTTTCAGTGGAGACCTAGTGGAGAGGTAGGTGAAAGAGCAAGATGGACTATTTGTTGTGACTATAATGATGCATTGATTGCATCACACACACATTAGAGTTGCAAATGAGGATTTCACAGTCAATCCAAGAGTAATTCGAATTCATTCAGGGTTATTCTTCAACAGGGATTGCGTAGTGGAGGCAGGCCAACGGGAGGCAAAGATCGATGCATGGATTTGCAAGATTGGTCCTGATTGGTGTATGACGAGTGTACTGTATTGAGAGCTTGATAAGCTTTGTATGAGGATTTTCATATGATTCCATGATACATAATATATATTTGGGGTTTTTAGCTTCAAGCTTTCCCGGTTAAAAACTGTGTTATGTGCAATTGATTATTTTTGTTTATGCTTCACATGTGTGCGCAATTAATTTTTCCACAAAAGATTAACAAGTGGAATTGATTCAGTATTTTGCATAAAGTTAAATAGTGTGAGATCAGGTGAATCAAGGACATATGCATTCTTAGTGCATAAAATTTCTACATGGTATTGGAGCATTGTTGATTGAATATTTCAATTGTGAAGTGAGTTTGTGCTGGTGGACAATTCGAATTTGCTACAGAATATTCTTGGTGTGGAAGTTGAGTATACATTGAAATGTATTTCAATGGGTTGCGATTGGAGTATGCCCTTGATGGGAGCTTGAATTACATAGCCTGGAAGGAAATTATGGAGGTGGTGCTAGAGGATAATGGACTGAAGGAGTTCATCGATAGCGATGTTCCTAAGCCAGGATCTAGCGATGCTGCATTACTTGACGCATGGCAAAAGAAGACAGCAAAGATGAGGAGAATTTTGTTGGAAGGTGTGAAGGACCATATTGTGTCCAGCCTTCATGGGAAAGCCACTCCATTCTTAATGTGGAAGGCTTTGACAGACTTGTTCCAAATTAGAAGTGACCAGAGGAAGTTGACACCTAAAGACAAGCTCAGAAAAATAAAAATGGAGCAGGACGACAGTATTCCAAAATAACTCACGAAGTTTGTCCACTGCAAGGATGAACTGGGAAGTGTGGGGGTTACTGTTAATGAAGAATAATTGGTGATCTTGGCTCTACTTAGGCTTCCGAAGAGTTGGAATAGCTACGAAGACTCTGTCAATGGATGGGAGAAACTGCCAGGATGGGAGCGACTTTGGTCGGATCTTGTGCAGGAGGAGATAAGGCGGGGTACCAGGGATGGATCTTCATCGAATAATGAATATGAAGAGAATTATACTTTTGCTACCAAATCAAGGAAAGGGAAGGGGAAGAAACATCCTTCAAAATCTGATGCTAAAGGCAAGAAGCAGGATTTGTCCAAAGTGAAGTGTTTTCACTGTCATGAACATGGACATTTCACCACTAACTATCCACAGAAGAATAAGAACAAGAAGGTTGCTAGATCTGTAGCTGGAGAGGCCTTAGCCTCGCAATTTGAGCTTGATTTCTCCTTGATCGCTTGCTTGGTTTCAAGCTTGATAGTGGTGTGTCTTTCCATATGACGGGAGACAAAGAGTTGTTTAGTGACTTGGAGGAGAAGGACCTCCAGATGCATATAGAGATGGGTGATGATGGTCGGTATAGTGCGACTGGCATTGGGACCATTACCTTTGAGAGGGAGTCCGGTAATCCATTCTTGTTGAATAATTTCATGCATGTTCTAGGTATGAAGAAGAACTTGGTCTCAGTCACAATGCTGGAAGACAAAGGTTATGATGTTTTTTTCAGTGAGGGAAAATCCTTCCTTCAACATAAAACAACAGGTCAAACCAAGAAGATAAGGGTTTGAATTAAGAATCTCTAAAAGTTGGAGGTAGATGGCTACGCTGCAATGGTGGGAAAAGCAGAAGAAGTGGCGAGCCGGGATGAGGGTGAATTATGGCACAAGAGATTGGACCATCTTCACCATGGCGCTTTGAATATTTTGCAGCAAATTTCTACTAGAATTCCCAAGGGTACTCTTGCGTATTCATATCAGTGCAAGGGATATACTATGGATAAGTTTGTGAAGATCACCTTTCATGATAAGGAGAACCATGCTTCGGTGATCCTGGAGAGAATTCACACAGACATATGTGGACCTTTCTCAGTTGCTTAAACAGAAAAAACCAGGTACTATGTTATATTTTTTGATGACTATTCTCATAGGTGTTGAATCTTCTTCATGCAGAAGAAGAGTGAAAAGTTTTAAAAGTTCTGTGATTTCAAGGCATTGGTGGAGAAGGAGTCGGGGAAGCAAGTGAAAGCTCTATGGAGTGATAATGGTGGTGAATACATCTCGGGTGAATTCAAAGACTTCTGTAGCAAAGAAGGAATTCGAAGAGAACTCATAGCGCCTCATAACCCATAGCAAAATGGGGTCACGGAGAGAAAGAACAGAAAGATCATGGGTGCTTCACGAGCGATGCTGCATGACTAGGGCCTACCGATGCACTTGTGGGTGGAAGCATGCAACACTATGGTTTATGTGCAAAACCGTTGTCCTCATAGAGTACTTGGCATGAATACACCCGAAGAAGCTTTTACTGGTAAGAAGCCTGATATTTCTCATTTGAATTTTTTTGGCTCACTTATTTACATTCATGTGACAAAGTACACCAGGAAGAAGCTGGAGCCGACTGTAAAAGTTGGGATATTTGTGGGGTACACAGAAACACCCCATTATTATCGTGTGTATTTTCCATACAGTCGGATGATTGTTGTGCGACAGGATATAAAATTCAATGAGGTGAAATCCATGAAGTTATCGCTTGAGAGGGAGCTACACTTGCATGTAGAGGAGGAACTTCTTGTTCCGAAAGATGAGCCTCTAGATGTGGATCAGCCACAGGAGGAGATTCATGGAGTGGAGGAGTCCACTAATGCAGAACCAAACATCATACAAGGCAGAAAGTGTACCACAGAAGCTGAGAGACTGAAGCTTGATGCGGCACAGAATGTAGGAGTCCCTACATCACAACGCAGACAGAGACAGTCACCTAAACGATTTACTGGATACATGGCTCTTATAAGCAAGTGTATCATGATAGAGCCAGCTTCTTTTGAAGAAGCAGTGCAGGAGCCCACATGGGTAGATGTCATGGTGGAGGAGTATGACTCCATTGTCAAAAAAAGTGCTTGGGAGATTGTTCCAAGGCTGGTGGGAAAATCAGTTGTAGGATCAAGATGGATCTACAAGGTAAAGCAAGCTACTGATGGGAGTGTCAAGAAGTATAAGGCAAGATTTTTTTGACTGGGGCTTCTCACAGATCGAGGGGATTGACTATGAAGAAACCTTTGCACCTATCGCATGGTATTCTTCCATACGGACCATCCTTGCTCTCTCAGCGTAGATGGGTTGGCACATTCATAATATGGATGTGAATATTGTGTTCCTTAATGGGATCATTGAGGAAGAAGTGTACATTGAGAAACCTAAAGGATTTGAGATCTTTAGCAGCGAGTCACATGTGTGCAGGCTCAAAAGAGCGTTGTATGGGCTAAAACAAGCACCACGTGCTTGGTACATTCAGATCGACAGCTATTTCACTAGACTTGGCTTCACCAAGAGTGAGGTGGATGAAAACCTGTACCAGATTGTGGTGGAGGGTAAGCTTTTAATCATTGTTCTTTATGTTGATGATTTAATACTAACAGGTGATGAGCAGTTGATACACTCATGCAAGGCAGATCTTGCAAAGGAGTTTGAGATGAAGGATTTGGGCCTCCTTCATTATTTCCTTGGACTCGAAATATGGTAGCGGGAAGGTGAAATATTTGTGTCTCAAGGCAAGTATGCTCGAGAGATACTGGAGAAGTTTCACATGCAAGGCTGCAAGCCTATCGACACTCCTCTTCTAGGAAATTGGAAGAAAGAGGATGCTACATCGACAGAGGTAGTGGATGCCACTTTTTATTGACAGTTGTTGGGTTCACTCATGTATTTAGTTAATACAAGACCAGACATACGCTATGTGGTGAGCCAACTTTCAGAAGCAATGGTTAAGCCTACCGATCTCTTTTGGAAGGCAGGCAAGCATGTTTTGAGATATCTCAGGGGCACATTTGAGTATGGTTTATGGTACAGACAGACAGATGAGGTGAAGTTTCATGGCTTCACGGATGCAGATTGGGTAGGAAGCCCAATAGACATAGCACATTAGGAGGGATTTTCAGTATCATATCTAAGACAGTTTCTTGGTACAACAGGAAACAAAGATCCGTGGCACTCAGTTCAGTAGAAGCAGAATACATGGCAGCAAGTCAAGCTTCATGTGAGGCTATCTGGATGAAGAAGATCTTGATTGGTTTGTTCGGTTCACATTTAGATCCCACAGTGATACATTGTGATAATCAGAGTTGCATTAAACTCTTGGTTAATCATGTGTTTCATGATAGATCTAAACATATTGATATTCGGTATCATCATATCAGAGATTGTGTGTAGTGGAAGATCATGTTGCTTCAGTATATTCCTACGGAGGATCAGGATGCAGATATTCTGACGAAGGTGCTCACCAGGAAAAAATTCGAATACCATAAAGGTAGGATCGAGGTGAAGGATAATCCCTATCTTGTTGAGAGGGAGTGTTGAGATTCAACAAGATGATGAGCTTAGTGAAAAGAGTCACCTTCACTAAGTGGGCCCGCAGGCTATTTTTGGCGCAAGTTTATTTTTAGACTATGTATATTTTTAGACATGATGATCATTTTTCAGAAGTTACAGGATGCTATTTGTGGATGTTTGGTCAAGTTGGAAAAATATATGAAATTCTATTTTTAGAATATTAGGCGAAGTCTATTTATAGATCGCTGATCTAAAAATAGATGCATGTTGATTATTATTAGCTCTTAATAATAATCAGACACTAAACAACAACTTATTCTCTTGGAGCACTTCAGTTCAGTGCACAGATGTGGCACATCAGTGGACTAAGGGAATTACACAATTCCCAAGGGTTTACTGGAGCTAATGCACGGAGGACTCAGTTATAACTCAAGTGGTAGAGTTATGACATAGTTGGAAGAAGTAGTTATGGCGTTTTATTTAGTTTAACTCAGTTAGACTCAGTTGAGCTAGTTGTATCTGGTCTAACTGAATGATACACTAGTTGGAGTGGAATGAATTAATTAGTTAATTAATTCACAAATAATAACTCATTAATCAACTGAAAAATACATCAGTTAACTACAGTGCATGGCAGTTTCAGTGGAGACCCAGTGGAGAGTTAGGTGAAAGAGCAAGATAGACTATCTATTGTGACTATAGTGATGCATTGATTGCATCACACACAAATTGGATTTTCCAATGAGGATTGCGCAGTCAATCCAAGAGTAATTTGAATTCATTCAGAGCTATTCTTCAGCAGGGATTGCACAGTGGAGGCAGGCTAGCAGGAGGCAAATATCGGTGCATGGATTTGCAAGATTGGTCCTGATTAGTGTATGACGATTGTACTGTACTGATAGCTTGATAAAATTTGTATGAGGATTGTCATATGATTCCATGATACATAATATATAGTTTGGTTTTTCAGCTTCAGGTTTTCCTGGTTAAAAATTGTGTTATGTGCGATTGATTATTTTTTTATATGCTTCACATGTGTGTGCAATTAATTTTTCTACAAAAGATTAACAAAGTGAATTGATTTAGTATTTTGCATAAATTTAAATAGTGTGAGATCAGGTGATTCAAGGATATATGCATGCTTAGTGCATATAATTTCTATAGATGACCCCTTATATTTATACTGCTTGAGTGATCCCAGGGGTTGGGACAAACCAACCATGGGCCATGTCATTTTGGGATTATAAGCTAGAAGTTTACCCATTGCAAATGGACAAGGCCAACCATGTGACCCTTCTCAATGTTCCATGTGAACAATAATTGGACCAATATTCTCACCTTTTGATCTAGGCCCCATATGACCATGTGACAGCCCCATTTTACCTGGGGTGACTAATCATCCACATGGTGACATGAACATGACATCAACATCCCATGTGGCGGCCTCTAAGGGGTACCATGTGTCACCTATTTTCATAAATTTACACCAACCAATCTATGCCATATCACCTTTCCATTTAGCAACCCCTATTAGCGCCATGTCACTACAATGGCGTCATTTGCAACATGTCATGTTGACAGTGCTACTAATTGTGCAAATGAGCCATGTTTCACTCATTTAAATGGTCCCCATAATCATTATATGATATTTTTTCATATGTCATAAATTGGTTGGGTCGATAACTAAGGTTAAACATCATGCAACTCTGGACCATATCTATCATTCAATCATTTCATTTTATTTTCAAACATGTCTAAAGTGGGAGACTTGTGCAACATTTAACAATGTTAACTATCATGCAACTTTTTCGAAGATTTTTGATTGATCAAAATGCTAAACCATGGATATGCTCGAAAGATGCACACTTTTAAAAAACATTGGTGCCAGTGGTCTTTGCACCATAGTTTAGATCCTCCACTTAATATTGAACTTAAAAAGGCCATAAATTCTCATGTGGAAGGATTTTTTCAAATAAGGATGTACCATTGAAAAGGTATCGATGAATTCTATGCAACCATGCATTTTATAGAATCATTGGGACATCGTAAATACATCAAAAACTCAAATAAATTCAAGCACCTTTAACTTCTTTTAATGAAAACCTGTAGGAGATCCAACTGTCATATTTCTTCTTAGAGAGACCTACAACTTACTTTAAGCATCATGAGTGATATTGTTGTTTCCTTAGCCATTCCCTTTGACATCATTGACATCTTGTTTTCATCAATGACAACACTATGTTCAACACATAGATTTGGATTGGGTTGGCGACATTAATGATGAGAATTCTTATTTTTAATATTGGTTTTTGACCTATCACTTAGGTTTGTAAGAAGAAACACTTCCTTGCTCTTATTTAGAAGAAACAAAGTATTTAATTATAGTTAGTGCAAGTCAAGAAGCCCTTTTTTTGACAAATATTTTTAAGTTTGGATTCCAACCTCATTATTTGAATTTTTGATCTCATGCAACATTTTAATTAGGCACTAGTGTCTACATAACCTATCTACTATTTTCTATTGTTAACATTATTATAGTGATAGTAATTTAAACTCCTCTAACTACAATTTGTATCAATTTTATTATTTGAATACACCATTACCTTATTATTTTGATCATGGAATCCTTAGATTCAATGTTAAACCACTTGATAATCATTATCACAACTTTGTTTACATAAAAAAACTTACAACTTAAATATAACTTGATATCGATGACTTAAATTAGATTGGTAGCTAATTAAATTAATTACTAACCCAACTATAGAACGATTATAATCAATCCTTTGTTTGCAAAGATTTTCAGCGGCATGGCAGAAAATAGAATCAGTAAGTGGGAAGAAATAAAAGAAAAGAGGGGAAAAGGTCAAGCAGGTTTTAGGCTGAAGCATTGTACTATAGATCATGGTATCGCACTAATACATATTGTTGAAAAGGTTTGGGGGGACAAAGAAGAAGTATTTTTTTGTTTTTTTGGCTTTAAAAAGGAATATGACACAGTCCCTAGAGAGAAGTTGTGGCATAGAATTGAAGAACTTGAAATTCCTTTGCAATATAGAGTTGTTGTCCATAGGATTTATGAAGAGTTGAAAGAAAAAAATAGAACTTCAACACACATTTCAGAAATTTTTAGAAGTGTCATAGGAGTCAAGAAAGGTTTCCCTTTATCCCCTACCCTTTTTGGTTTATATATTGACAAATTGGAAGAGTGCCTAAATCTGCAAGGTGGGGATGGTGTTCAGTTGGTGGATTTTGTGATAAAGCTTCTTCTATATGATGATGATCATGTATTGGTTACTAAATAGGCCCATGGATTGTAGATGCACCTATATGCCCTTGAGCATTTTTGTAAAGAAATGGGGATGCAAGTCAATACGAGTAAGACCAAAATAATGATTTTCTCTAATAAAAGGAAGCAAATCCAGCATACTTTCTCCTTAGAAAGCAACATTATTGAAGAATAAAATGAATACAAGTACCTCAGAATATATTTTTTTTGAGATTCAACAGGAAAATTTCAGCACCCACACCTAGTGCATTAAGCACCTACACTACGGTGGCCCTTTGTTTGCAAAGATTTTCAGTGACATGGCAGAAAATAGAATCAGTAAGTGGGAAGAAGTAAAAGAAAATAGGGGAAAAGGGAAAGTAGGTTTTAGGCTGAAGAAATGTACTATAGATCATGGTATCACACTGATACATATTTTTGAAAAGGTTTGGGGGGACAAAGAAGAAGTATTTTGTTGTTTTGTTGGCTTTAAAAAGGAATATGACACAGTCCCTAGAGAGAAGTTGTGGCATTGAATTGAAGAACTTGAAATTCCTTTGCAATATAGAGTTGTTGTCCATAGGATTTATGAAGAGTTGAAAGAAAAAATTAGAACTTCAACACGCATTTCAGAAGGTTTTAGAAGTGACATAGGATTCAAGAAAGGTTCCCCTTTATCCCCTACCCTTTTTGGTTTATATATTGACAAATTGGAAGAGTGCCTAAATCTGCAAGGTGGGGATGGTGTTCAGTTGGGGGATTTTGTGATCAAGCTTCTTCTATATGATTATGATCTTATATTGGTTGCTAAATAGGCCCATGGATTGTAGATGCACCTATATGCCCTTGAGCATTTTTGTAAAGGAATGGGGATGCAAGTCAATATGAGTAAGACCAAAATAATGATTTTCTCTAATAAAAGGAAGCAAATCCAGCATACTTTCTTCTTTGAAGGAAAAATTCTTGAAGAATAAAATGAATACAAGTACCTCAGAATATATTTTTGTTGAGATTCAACAAGAAAATTTCAGCACCCACACCTAGTGCATTAAGCACGTACACCAGGGTGGGGCCCACATCGTTATTTTTGGGTGCATGTCTATTTTAGTTATTCCTTAATTAAGATGGAAAAGAAATTGTAATATATTCTCAATGATCACTTATAATAGTTAAATGAGAGTGATAAACTCATTGAGCTAGTGTATTTCGGGTTAGAGGTAGTTGGTGAGGCATGCAAAGTAATTCTAGTTGTAACAGAGTTCGAAGGGTAGTGGTGCATTAGTTAATGTAGGTTGCAATCAGTTTAACTCAGTTAAGTGAGTTAAAATCAGTTGTGATAGTTGTACCCGAAAATACACTAGTGAGAGATCAAGTGAATTAAATATTAATTAATTCACAGTCAGTGATCTCACATGAAATTGAGGATTTACTATTATTAGTTGCTTACATGTCAGATCCAGTGGAGACCCATTTGAGATCTAGGTGAAAGGGAAGTTTACTATCAGTTGTAGGATTATTGGGTTTCACCCATGCATCCAAACACCCATTGGAGTTCTCATGATACTTGCGCAGTCAAGGAAGGCCATAATTCCTATCTTTTATGGATAACATTCATTAGGGATTGCGCAAGCAAGGCAGTTTTTCTAGAGGCAGTAAATTGCCTAAGTATTGGTCAATTTTTGTATGACAGTGTGAGACTGAGTAATGGAGGGCTATTGTGAGAAGAATTTTGTATGTAATTGTTTCATGATCCATGTTGAATATAAAATAGAAGATAGTGGGGTTTTGATCAGCAAGCTTTCCCCAGGAAATTATCTGTGTTATGTTTGATTTGATTCTTCTTTACTTATGTGATTATCGATTGTGTTTTTAATTCTGCAAAATATTTGTAGAAGTGATTCAATATTTAACTTTAGTACAATGTTAGATCGGCTGAATCCAAGATATACATGCATGTTGTATAATTTCTACATGGTATCAGAGCATAGGAAATTGTAGAAGTGAAGCAGGAGCTGAGTTTGTGACTGGATAGAATTCGAATTTGCAGAAAGACTTTCTTGGTGCTACAGCTGATTCAAGATCGAAATGGATTTCAATGGCTTGAGGTTGGAGTATGCACTGTAGGGAAGCTCATACTATATTTCTTGGAAGGACAGGATGGAGGCAGTACTCGAAGATAATGGCTTGAAGGAATTCATTGACAATAATGTTCCTAAACAGTTGTGGCAGGTGCTACAAATCTTGATGCATGGCAAAATAAAGTTGAAAAGGAGAGGAGGATCTTGTTGGAGGGAGTACGAGACCACATTGTCTCAAACCTCCATGGTAAAGCCAAACCATATGGAATTTGGAAGGCTTTGACAGATCTATTCCAGAGCAGTAGTGACCATAGGAAATTGGCACTCACAGATAAAATTAGGAAGATCAAGATGGAGAAGGGCGCCTCCATACCAAAATATCTAACAAAGTTTGTCCAATGTTGGGATGAAATGGGGAGCATTGGTATAACAGTCGCTTATGATGATTTGGAGAGTTTGGCTCTCCTAGGACTTCCCAAGAGTTGGCACAGTTATCAAGACTCTATCAATGGAAGGGAAAAATTGCCAGATTGGGAATGACTATGGTTGGATTTGGTGTAGGAGGAGTTCAGACAGAGCACCACAGATGGATCTTCATCTAAGAATGAAGATGAATAATATTGTGCTTTTGTTTCCAAGGAGAAGAAGGGGAAGGGGAATAAATTCCATTCCAAATCTGAGTCCAAGAATGGCAAGAAGTAGGACATGTCCAAGGTGAAGTATTTTCACTGTCACGAGCATAGGCATTTTGCTACTAATTGTCCACAAAAGAAGAAGAATAATAAGGTTGGAGGATCTGCAGCTAGTGAGGCCCTTGCCTCACAATTTTAGCTTAAATTCTCATTGATCGCATGCATGGTGTCAAGTGCATTGGGATCTGTGTGGTATTTGGATAGTGGCGCTTCCTTTCACATGACGCGATTAAAGGAAATTTTCAGTGACTTGGAGGAGAAGGATCTCCTCGTGTATATTGAAATGGGTGATGATGGGCAGTAAAGTGCTACCGATATTGGTACCATTACCTTCCAGAGGAAGTTAGGTAAACCCTTTCAATTAAAATATGTAATGCATGTACCAGTTCTAAAGAAAAATTTAGTCTTAGTCGCAATGTTCGAGGATAGAAGCTATGATTTTGTTTTTAGTGAAGGAAAAGCTTTCCTGTGACATGAAATAATAGGAAAAGAAAAGAGGATATGGATTTTAGTTAAGAATATCTACAAGCTAGAGGTAGATGGCTGCACAACAATTATGGGCAAGGCAGATCAATTGGTGAGCCAAGATGAGGGAGAATTATGGGACAGGAGATTGGGCTATCTTCACCATGGAGCCTTGAAAGTCATGAAACAAATTTCTACTGGCCTTCCGAGGGGTACACTTGTGCAATCAGACACATGCAAGGGATGTACTATGGGAAAATATTTAAAGGCCACCTTTCATAAGAAGGAAAACCGAGCTTCGGGGATCCTTGAGAGAGTTCACACAGACGTGTTTGGACCATTCTCTGTTGCTTCGACATAAAAATATAAGTACTATGTAATATTTGTTGATTAATTTTCTCGTAAGTGTTGGATCTTATTCATGTAGAATAAAGATCAAACATTCTCTAAGTTCTTGGAGTTTAAGGAACTGGTGGAGAAAGAGTCGCAAAAGAAAGTGAAGGCTCTGAGGAGTGATATTGGTGTTGAATACATCTCTAACGAATTCAATAAATTCTGCAGCAAAGAAGGAATTCGAAGAGAACTGATAGTGCCTCACAAACCACAATAGAATGGGGTCATATAAAGAAAGAACAGAATGATTGTGGGTGCAGCAAGAGAAATGTTGCATGATCAAGGCCTACCGATGCATTTGTGAGCGGAAGCATGCAACACTGCGGTATTTGTGAAAAAATGTTGTCCTCGTAGGATACTTGGCATGAGTACACCTGAAAAGGCTTTCACTGGTAAGAAACTTGATGTTTCACACTTTAAGATTTTTGGCTCATCTGTTTATGTGCATGTAACTAAGGACATCAGGAAGAAGCTGGAACCAACAACTAAGATGGGGATTTTTGTGGGGTACACTGAAACAACCCATAATTATCGTGTGTATTTTCCAAACAAGAAAATGACTGTTGTGCGACGAGATATAAAATTTTATGAGGAGAAAGCCATGTAATTGTCCCTTGAGAGGAAGCTGGACTTGCATGCAGAGGAGGAAATGTTGGTTCCCAAGGATGAGCCTCAAGATGTGGATCAACCACATGCAAAGGATCATGGAGTGGAGGAAATGATCCAGATTTATGAAAGAACATAATAGAATAAAAATATAACCATTAATACAAATATGCAATGGAAATAACACTTCATTTCATTAATATCAAAGCACTGAAATTTTCTTACAGACATAATGGAAATAAACTAGCTAGAGCATTGGTAGCTTATCTTTGAGAAGAGATGTGGCAGATACAAGCCTCTAAAATATGTTACAATGAGGCTCTAGGGCCTATTTATTATTTAGAAAAAATGGAAAACCCTAAAAATCCAAAACCCTAACCCTAGGAGATGAAGAGGCAAAACTATGGGCCCCATTTGGGTAAATTGGTTTTTCAACTTCTCAGGGACATAACTTTGGCATACGATCTCCATTTGAAGCACACCATACCTCTTTATAAATATCTATCTGAGGACTAAAACTTTTGATGTGAGCAACATCATTCCATGGACCCATGTTGCTCCTGTTTTTCCCAAAAAACATCGTTTAGGGCCTCAAAATGGCTCGAGAAGTTCAGGACCCGAAAAACTGCTAAAAATAGTAAATTGTGCTGAAACTAAAAAATTGAAACAGAAAATGGTGGGGCCCCAAGTAGAATAAGTGGGTGGCCACCAATATCCACCTGGATCATTCCTCCCCCCTTAGGAAGAAATGGTCCCCATTGCGTTGATTTCCTCCATGATATGAGGAAACTTCTGTTGAACTTGGTCCTTGGTGAGCCACTTGCCTTGGTGTAGGAGTTGGCCAACTTTGACAACCTGATATAGTTGGATCTTCTGTTGGCGAGTGTTCTTGATTTGCATGTCCATGATGCAATATGTGGTGGCATGTTCTATGTAGTATGGGTTTAACTCTTTTGGTGTGAGTTGTTATGCAATGTCAGAGGTGTCCAGTAAAGGTGGGAAGTAGGGACGAAGGTGGTCCATATTGAATACTAGGTGAAGACCAAGGAATGGTGGAATAATGAGCTCGAAGGCATTGTTCCCTACAGCCTTGGTGATGGTGTATGACCCATATCGGAGTAGGAGAAGCTTGTGTTGGGGTCTAGTGAGGTGCTCCTTCTGCAAATGTAGCCACACTCTGTCGCCCACCTGGAAGTTGTGTGGCACCCGATGTTGATCATGTCGTTGCTTGTACTTAGCATTAGCTCTGTCAAATATGTCTTGAACCTATTGGTGGATGTGCTGAATGTGCTCGATGAAGCTATTTTCTTTGTCAGCTTCAGACTGGACATGAGCCGAATTGGCCTGAGTAGCCACAAATGGCATGGCTACGTCAATGGGATATGGTGATTGGAATCCCAAGCCCACCTAAAAGGGGCTGTGGCTGGTTGAGCTATGGAGAACCTGATTATAATTGTGCTATACATAGGGGAGGCTCTCATCCCATGTGCATGGATTCTTTTAATTGTACATGCTCAAAATGTGTACAATCATCCTATTAACGACCTCTATCTAGCCATCAGTTTGGGGATGGAAAGTTGTGGACTTGGTGAGCTTGGTGTCCAGCATTGACCAGAGACTAGACCAAAATGTGCCGAGGAGCCCGTTGTCCTGATATGATATTATAGACTATGGAATCCCAAAGTGCACCCACACTCATTCAAAGAAAAGTTTAGCAATGGATTATGTTGTGATATTATTCTTACAGGCCACCATAATGGCCATCTTCGAGAATATGTCAACGACCACGAAAACACATTCCTTTCCATGCTTAGTAGAAGGAAGGCCCGACATGTAATCCATGGAGATGGATTCCTAAGGTCGACTAGCAGTAGGTAGCGGAGTATAGAGGCCTTACTTCTTGGTGGTCAGTTTGGAAATGGCGCAAGCAGTGCAGGATCTGATGTACTTTCCAACATCCTATCAAAGGTTCGGCCAACAGAAATACTTCTGCAGTACTGCCACTATTTTCTCAACCCCGAAATAACCAGCGACTCGACTGTAGCGTGCTTCCCATATCATCTTGGGATGCTCGCTTGAAGGAACACAAAGGTGTCCCATGTGACATAACATTGCATCTTGGAGGTAAAATTTTGGAACTTGTGTACCCCCCAAGAGTGCCTTGTATGTGTGGCAGAATTCTGGATCGCTCTTGTAGAGAAGCGGCCAATCAGAAGTCTTATGCCCACAAGAGTTGAGAATGATGGTTAGTGCCATGATCGGTGGTCGGCTGAGGTAGTTTGCAACATTATTGGTGCTACCCTTCTTATACTTGATGTTAAAATGAAACTGTTGCAGATATGTGGAACATTTATGATGGAAATCGTTCTGCAACTTCCCTTGTGTTTGTATGAATTGCAGGGGCTGGTGGTCTGTGTAGATGATTGTTTCCTTCCACAAAATGTAATGTTTCCATTGTTAACAAGCTTACACAATGGAATACATTTCTTTGTCATAAGTGGGATACTCTCTAACTGTGTCGGATAATTTATCACTGTGATGTGCCACTGGATTCCCATGTTGCGTAAGAACTGCCCCAATAACATAGTCAGAGGCATCTGTCTCAAACTCAAATGGTTGTTGCAAGTCTGGTAATGTGAGCACTGGGGCAGAACAGAGGCGATGTTTCAATTATACAAACACCTTCTGTTGAGATTCTGACCAAAATAGTTTTTCTTTCGCTCCTCCCTTGGTGACTTGACTCAAGGGCCAAGTGATATGAGAGAATCCCAACACGAACCTGCAGTAGAAATTAGCAAGAACTAGAAAGTTGCGAAGCTCTGTTAGAGTGGTTGGGGTTGTCCAATCCCGAATGAATTGGACCTTGTTTGGATCCACATGCACCCCCCTTTCATCAATAATGTATCCCAGATATTGAACCCAGGTCATGCCAAAAGTGCACTTCTCCAAATTGACACACAACTTGTGTTGCCGTAGTGTTTGGAGGACTTGTCGGATGTGGTGGAGGTGCTCTTCCCAAGTCTAGATGAATATCAGAATGTCATCCAGGTACACCACTACAAATGAGTTGGTGAATGGCTGCAAGACGTTGTCCATCAACCTCATGAAGGTTGCGGGAGCATTCGTCAACCCGAAAGGCATGACTAGCCATTCAAAAAGTCCCTCCTTGGCTTTGAAGGTAGTCTTCCACACATCAGAGGGTTCGATTGGTACCTGGTGATACCCATACTTCAAGTCGATCTTGCTCAAATATTTCGCCCCTTTGAGTTGGTCCAAAAGGTCATCAATCCGTGGGATTGGGTACCTATTCAAGACAATGATCTTGTTTAGTGCTCGATAGTCAATACAGAGTCTCCAAGTCCCATCCTTCTTCTGTACCAACATGATCAGGCTCCCAAAGGGCGATGACTTGGCCAGATGTGACCTTTCTGCAACAACTCCTTAATCCACCTCTTGATTTCATCGTTCTCTAGAACAAAGTGCCGATAGATCAGTCTATTGGGTAGCAGTGCACCTGGGGTTAGATCAATGGGTTGCTTGACCCGACAATCTAGAGGAACCCTTGTGGGTGAGTTGAATATGTCCTCGTAATCCTCCACAACCTTGTCCATTTGTTGTTGTCGTGCAGAGGAGCCCTGTCTGGAGGTCGTGGCCACAATCTTCTTCTTTCCTTGGGGGCAGATCATCATGAAAACAAATTTCCTGGTTTGGGAAATGAGCTTACTACATTTTTTTGTAGTAACCAAAGAGATAGCAGCAAGCAGTGGTACCTCTAGTATCATGTATAGCTTATTTCCCAAAGTAACAATAACAACGCGAGGTCAAGACTCATACACAACATGTCTCTTCCACAAGTATGGTTGGCCTAATAATACATCAGAAACATCAAGAGGAGCAATGTCACATAATATCTCATCCGTGAAGGGCTTGATGCTATAGGGAAGGCGGCGATTGCTTGACCTGACACTCAATTGTGTTGTGAGTGAAGCTCTTATGGAACTTACAACACTTTCCCGTGTCCTTCTTTGGCTTCGCGATGTTGTTCTTTGCTTGTGGCTTTGAAAATTTTTCTTGGGCTATCATGCCTTGGCTTCGTCCTTTGTTCTGCGGTTTGAGGGCTCCTTTCCCTTGCTTTTGATTCGCATATCCAAAGTCTCGCTTCTTCTGTTTGAATTTATGCTCAATCTTGGCAGCATACTGGTATGCCGTACCAAGCAAGGATATGTCAAGGAACTCCATTTCCTCCTAAATGTATATGTGCAGACAAATGCGATACTTTAGCACCAAGTGTTCCTTTGAATCTTTGATACCCAACTTTGTGTGCAGGGTATGGAACAAATTTGTCAGCACATGCACATCTTGATCCCTTTGTTGTCGCAGCATGGTCCATTGTATGTACTTGTCCTCATAGCTCCCCACGGGATAGTACTGTTCCTTGATGGTGTCTCAGAAAAAATTCCAAGTGGGTATGACTAAGAACAGTGAGGATTTTGTCTCATCATTTTTTTCACATTAGGTTTCCCACCAGTCCTTGACATGGGGGGTAGCTTTGAGGAGTGAAAAAATAACCTTCTCCAGGTCGGAAAAGTCATGAACCGAGAAATATCCTTCTAATAGATTCAGCCATCTATATACGAAATCTACATCTATTTGACCCTCAAATATGGGAATGTCAAAGTTTACTTGTACCTTAAAGGGGGTCGCGCCTCCAAAGTGGTTGGTGGATGCAGATGCGCCGTCACTGGGCAGTCATTAAAGGATCTGGGCAACGTTATCCATCATCGCATTCCTTTTTTTCGAGGGCCTGCTCGAGCAATATTTTGATAGGATCTCTTGCTCCCTCATCTTTATTTTCATCCCCCATGGGTGGCTATTGGGGTTTTCAAGGCTGATCTTGCAAAGGTTCCACCAGATCGAGCCCTAACTCCTTATACCCCGACTTCATTAGGGACATGCAAAGAAGGATCAAGAAAAAGCATACCGCTCTGATACCATTGATCTAGATTTATGCAGTAACACAATAGAATACACATATAACCATAAATACAAAGATGCAGCTGTTGGGGTTCCCATGTTTTAACCAGGTTGACAAGACCAAAAGATGAGACAACATAGAACCACTTTCAGACCTTAGGATCTAGCCCTCCTAGGTCCAGAGAGGGATCTCTCTATGTGAGTCAAAGTATATGTCTTTAAAGCTCTAAGTGATGATTTTAGGCTAGTTATAGGCTCAGGTTTGTTTGTTTGATTGTTTGTGTTTGGTTGTTGGGAATCAGGGAAGGAAGGTCAAAAATAAGACAAGGGTGAGCAAAAAGGCAATTTAGGAAAAGGTAGATAATTCAGAGAACATCAAGGCGATTGGGCTATGGATTCAAGAAAGGATTTACTTGTAATCAATGTGCAAGCTTTCAGTTGGGCTAGTCATCTAGAGCATATGGATCTTGCAAGATGATTGGTGAAACGGAACATTAAGGGATGAAAATGAAGGAAAGAAGACCAACCAACTCTGTTTATAGATCAGGTCAGAGGTCATTTAACTCCAGGCCTGCTTGGACAAAATTAGAGGTAGGACAAGGGATCTTAGAAAGGCTTAATTGGGGTGGAAAGATTCTAATGAGGCAGAGACAGGGTTCCAGACCTCCCAGTTCTCTCTACACATCCAACTAAATCCTAACAAGAACATCTAAACATAGATTTCACTAATTCATACATCAGAGAGCAGGCAATGACATCCACTACACTGGTTAAATAAAATGAAATCAATATTCAGATACACATATAAGTAGAAAACATAAAGGGCTAGGAGAGCAGCAACATAAGGTACCTATCAAGGGTAAATCTTATGCCAAAATTTTGATGCGAGCCAGTAGAAATGAAATGAAATGGAATTAAACGCAGAGATAGAAAAACATCACCAACTGCTTTCGATCGGGATCTAAAGAAATATGCTTGTCATATTAAAAACAACACCAATCAGGTACATCGTAGCCCATAGTTTGAACATTCAGTCTGAATACATCAAATCTCAGCCTATCTTGCAATGTTACACAGAGAACTTGTCTCAAAAGGAAAATACTTGCGTTTCACTGATATATCATCAATTTCCTTCTGTGTTTTATAGCAGAGGATGACCAGAAGATCGACTGAGGGGGTGGGTGAACACTAAATGCAACATTAAACACAAAAATGAATGCAGGGCCGAAACCCATTCTGTTTGAATGCTGAGTATTTAATTTATGTCACCTCCCTTGTGAAAGAGTGATATTCTCCGAATATGATCTTGACGTCTTTTGGCTGTAGTACTCCTGGTGCTTTTGAAAAAAAATAAAATAAACTACTAAGAAGTCTGCCATATAAATGCTCTGGCGGTTTTGAACTACTGTTAGGGCAGAAATTTCTTCAGGGACATCGTGCATAATAAAAGTTGTATGGGCGCCCTGTACTTGATGAAGAAAAACATTCTGCTGATGAATAAACCCTGATGTTACCTTTTTCTTGTGCTTAGGACCTTTTGATCGATCCTCGGGGTCTTCAAACTAGTGCTTTTCCTCTTAAACCGCTGATTCAAGGCTCAAGATCTTCATTAGCGTGCCCTAATCTCCTTTGCTTGTACTGAAACCTTCTGCTGCTCCATCTTGCTTCTGACAGGTTAGCTCGGGTTTTAATGGTGCTGGAAAGGTTTTGCAGAGTTTAAATCTGTCCTTTGATGTAGAAAACCACTCTACTGATGTATGAAACCTGCTATTCATTAACTCTGGCACACAAACTTCCCCGTCGATGCATTTAAACACTGTAAAACAGTGACAGACTTTCCCACCTCTCTGTAAACCTACAAAAACACGCAACCTATTAAGGAAAACCATGGACGGGGTGATGGAGGTAGTGCAGAGGACGAAAATAGCCATGCAGATGATGGACTAAGGCAGAAAACGCGAAAAATGGTGACAAATTGTTCTGGCGGAGGTGGCGGTCTGCGGAGTGAATTTGACTGAGAAAACATTAAAAAACACGAATTTGGACAGATATATGCAACGGAATGGGCGGATGTACGGGGAATACACATGGGGTGACGTGGCGTACGGAAGAGACACATGGACGGATGATGTGGAGGCCCGAGCGACAGTGGAATGGTCAACAGCGGAAAAATGAATCTGGACCATCAGATCTCGGCGAAGATCGACGGTGGAAACGTGTCAGAGAACGATAGACATCGGGCCAGGGGTACGGTAGAGATAGGCTAACTGGTACACAGCTTTGACGAATGGCGACCGTTGGATGAGCGATCGAAGATCCAACGGCTGACAGTGATATCGCTCGGCATCCGTGGTCGATCTTTAATGCGCGATGGGCCAGCTGTTTTGAAATAGTGTCAAGGCCACGTGTCAAGAGCTGAGTGGAATCGTTGTGATTTTAGAAATACCGCCTGCCGCGCATAAGCGGTGCGATGGAAACTGGCGGGTTTGACATAGTGCACTGCGGGGTCCACCGGCGGGAAAGGTTTCGGACCGTCGATTTGGCTCTTAAACGGACGATGGAGATGTGACGATGGGTGATGAATGGGAAAATCGACGGAGGCTGCGAGGGCGGTGATCGCCATCCGTTCTGTGCAGGTCGACGGCTGTAATCGCGCCCGAAGAAAAAATGTAACAAGCGCCTTTGGGGATTAGCGATTGGTTACGGCGCGGGGTTATATGAAAAGGGAAAGGCGTGGGGCTAGCGAGAAAGGGGTTGAGGCCTATTATATGGTCCAAAGTGGGTTTTTAACCCATTTTAAATGTATTTTGAGGCCTAAAGGGTAACGGCAGGGAGATGGATGGGGAATTTGGGAACACAAAGGGTGTGGGGATTTTAGAGGGGATTTAGGGGGTTGATAAGGGGAAATAGAGGGGAAAAAAGGTATTTTGACAGAGGGAGGTGAAAAAGGGGAGAAAGGGACATTTTGCAGGGGTACAAGGCATAACAGTAAGCCTTTTAGGAATGGATCAGCAGATAGGATTTGTATTAGGTGCAACACTCAGAGACTTCAAGGAGGGCGGTTTTTCAGGGGAAAGGCATTCCTTGAAGGCTCCACAATAATCTAGCCCCCAGCTTGCTTGTCAAGAATTTCATAGGGGGGCTAACAGTAGCTCCACATGGGGATGGCTTCTTCTTGAAGGAGTTAAGAAACCAGAAATGATCTTTGTAGTAGGCCAGACGCCTGCTGCTTGGCACATCCCTTCTTTTTAAATTTTCAGCTGCCACCATATGTTAAGTACACAAATTAGCAGAAGAATTTTCCCAACCAATCTACCTACCCAAACTACAGTCCTAACATTTCCATTGGGTGCATTTGAGCTAGCAAACCCTTTACACTTTATTTTCAAAACAAAAACAAACCTATTCTAAATCTACCCTTATTGCTCCATGAGACCAGATTAAACAGTTGGCCTCATATGCTTCTTTACCTAATCTAACATCTGCTGGGATTAAACTGTCCAACATATTTCTTCTCCATTCTAAGACAGGAAATTGAAAAACAAGCAAGCCAGGATTAGACTGTCTGACTTGCTGGAGCGAAGACTAGTGGAAAACTGAAACAAAACTGTGAAGGCATGAAATCTGCAGTTTTGAAACATCCTTCTTTTCCTGTGACTCAGGTTTTGAGCATATTAGAGTCACTTCTTTTCCTTCCCTTTCAGCTCTGGTTTTAGGCATGCTAGAGCTGATTCTTCCTTTTCCTCTGCTGGTATAGGTTTTGGGCGTGTCTAAACCTCTTCTTTTCACTGTTTTTGGAAACATTTTTTCTGTTTTCTTGAAAGTAAAACTGCAATGGTATGTACAATGGAAATGGAACCGGAAATGAAAATTAGCAGAAGTAGTGTTTGAGCATCCTGCCATTGACAGGACCCCCAAACAGCTCTGTACCATCAATTTCTTGTAAGAAAAATGCATTAGGACCCACAGTGGCTTGAATGATATATGTTCCTTGCCACAAGTTGTCAAAATTTCCATGTTTACCTTTGTCCTCCCTCCTTGAATCCCATTTCAGAACCTTGTCCCCAACTTTGAAATCTGAAGCTTTAGCTCTTTTGTCAAACTTCCTCTTTATGCTTTCCTGCATTCTGACAGCTCTGCCATAAACCTGCTCCCTTGTTTGCTGAAGATGGATTGTCTGATTTATCCTTCTTATCATGCTGTCTTCCTCTGATTGGATCTCCTGGACAAGTTTGATTACTAGAACTCCAAGGCTCGTAGGAAATATTGCTTTTGTTCCATAAACCAGCTGGAATGGTGACATGCCAATAGATTTCTTCGTGGTGAGCCTGTTAGCCCATAAAGCATGTACCAACTTTTTGTGCCATGATTTTTTGTTCTCTTCCAGCAGCTTCTTAATGAGTGTGACCAGGATTTTGTTAGATGATTCAGCCAATCCATTACCCTGGGGGTAATAGGCAGTTGAATGACCAAGTGCTATTCCGTACCTGTGACAGAAATCAACCATTTTCTTGGATCCGAAGGAAGCATCATTGTCAGTGACGATTTTCCTTGGACAGCCAAACCGAGACAGGATGAAGTATTCTAGGAACCTAATGGTGACAGAATTAGTGGCATTCCTAGTGGGTATGGCTTCTATCCATTTAGTGAAGTAATCTGTAGCAGTTAGGATCCATTTGTGTTGTCCAGAAGAAGAGGGGTGAATCTCTCCAATAAATTCTAGGCCCCATTGTATGAAGGGACCTTCTACGGTGATAGGTTGTAAAGGGATGGGGAGCAGATTTCTTCTGCCCTCAAAGATTTGGCATTTGTGGCAGGTAAGAGTCATTTTATGGACGTCATTGAAGAGTGTAGGCCAATAGTAACCAGCTCTGAGTATTTTATTTGTAGTGGCTTTACAACTTAGGTGGCCTCCAAATTCCCTAGCATGGAATTCTTGTTTGATTCTTTCAGCTTCAGTTTTAGATAAACATTTCAGCAATAGGCCATTTGGATTCTTCCAATATAAATTTTCATTCAGGATGCAGTAACTTCTGGCTTTTAGCTTTATGAATCTTGCCTTAGTTTTGGACAGTTCTAGAGGGGCATTAAGATTGGTGAGCACATAAAGGATATCGGAGTACCAAGGAGAGTTCTGAAACTGCTCCTCAACAGTTGGATGGGGAAATCCTACCTTCTCACCTAAGGCATTTATCATGTTAATGTCAAGAGCCTACAAGTTTGATTCAACCATTAACTGGGCCAGGCCCTGACCTTTGATCAGCTTGGTGGGTTTTATTTCAAGGTCATACTCCAAGATTGTAGCAATCCATTTGCCCCTTTTCCCATCAGGGTCCTGGGACAAGATATCTTTAACCACTATATTTGGCACATAAGCAATGGTGTGAGAATGCAGAATGTACACCCTAAAGTCTTTTAAGACCTTTACCAAGGCATAGGCCTGTTTTTCCATAATGTTGTACTTTAAGGGTGCATCTCTTAAGGCTTTGCTGAATAAGGCAATTGGTTGTTCATTACCTTCTGAATTCTTTTGCAGCAAGACTGCAGCCATTGTGTGTTTAGAGGCAAAGGAAAAAAATCAGGAAATATTTTGAGAAGTCTTGGCTGATAAGTACAGGGGCTTGAGTGAGTGCGAGTTTTACTGACTCAAAAGATTTCTTGGCTTCAACAGTCCACTTAAATCCTGCACCTTTCTTTAGCATGTTGGTCATTTTCCTGAGGTGCTCAGCAAGATTGGGAATGAATCTCCTAAGGAAATTGATCTTCCCAATGAAATACTATAACTCCTTGATGTTTCTTGGGTGTGTGATTTGAAGTATCCCCTCAACCCTCTGTGGATCTATCCTGATTCCTTTCTCAGATATAATGTGGCCAAGAAGTTTGCCTTCTTGCAGCCCAAACACAGTTTTCTTAGGATTCAAGGACAGGTCGTACCTTCTACATTTTTCAAAGACTTTCCTCAGATGTTTGAGATGTTCTTCTTCAGGTTTGGAAAATACAATCAAGTCATCTAAGTAGATAACTATGAAGTGTCCTATTTCCTCTGAGAAAGCTATATCCATCGCTCTCTGGAAGGTAGCCCCAGCATTCATCAATCCAAAGGGCATTTCCACATACATGAAGGTGCCCCATGGAGTGGTAAAAGCTGTTTTGAGTTGATCTTCTGGGAGTACATGAACTTGATTGTATCCTGAAAAACCATCAAGCAGGGAGATTCTCTTAGAGCCCACTACCTTCCGCAGGATATGTTCCATTCTAGGTAAGGGGTAGTTGTCTTTCAAGGAGGTTCTGTTGGGGTTTCTGAAGTCTATGCATAGTCTGATCTCCCTCGTTTTCTTTCTTACAGCCACTAAGTTTGACACCCAATCAGAAAACCTTACAGGGACTATAATGACTGCATCATACATCTTTTTGATTTCTTTCTCTACTACAGGCAATTGTTTTGGATTGATCCTACGGAGTTTTTGTTTGAAAGGCTTCTGATTTTCCTTCTAAGGTATCTTGTGTTGTATAATGTTGGTGTCATAGGAATTTAAGTCTTCATAGCTCCATGCAAACACATCAATGAATTCCTTAAACAAGTCAATGTATTTCTTCTTCATGTTTGTAGGTATGGACTTAGCCATTTTTATCATTTTGGGTCTGCCTATGTTGCATTCTTCTACATCTGAGTCTGCATGTTCTATATTGGGCCTTTTTGCTACGTCATCAAAGTCAAAGAGGTCCTCTAATGGTGCTAGGCCTCTGGGTATGTTCTTATCTTTTGCCTGCAACACCTCCATCTCCTCACTTTCTGCGTTTTCACATCTTTCGGTTGTATTTCCAGTTTCCTCAGAAAAGGTGTTTATTTCTATGTTACAGGGTGTTTCTTGTTCATCTGGGGGATCCTCACTCGGGTAGCTGTCATCATATTTTGAGTCGGAATCAGAAAATTCAAACTCATTTCTACCCACCAGGAAATATTCGATTTGTTTATCTCCTTCAAAGACCTGCCAATATTTCTTGTTGTCTGGCATTGCAGGTCTGAACTTGGTTTGAATGATGATTTGTTGGTCAGGGGGAGTCTTGGGATATGAACTAGCCAGGCAAGCTAATCCATTTGCAATGATGTTTTGACTCCTAGGCACAAATACCAACTCATATTCGACAAATGTTTTCAATAAATATACTGCATCATTCCTGTACGCTCTAAACCAGGGATGTTTTGCTGTGTATTCACCATTCACCTGTTTGATAACTAACTCTGAGTCTCCTCTCACAGCTATCCTATGGGCCCCTAATTTTTTCAATAGATTCAAACCCAGGATGAGAGCCTCATATTATGCAATATTATTTGTGCATTTGAAATGCAGATTCACAGCATGGCTCTCTGCATGATCATTATTTGTGTTGCGTAGCCACACCCCTGCTCCAACGTTTTGCCTAGTTCAGGACCCATCGAAGTTCATTTCCCACAGGGGCTCGCCATTATGTTGCATTGGGGAGTCTGTGCTAGGTTGTGGGTTATCTTGTTCTGCACGTGGTATGTTAGTTTGAAGGGTGTGACTAATATGTTGACTGCATCATGTTACTGGTTCACTCGGAGTTTCGTTTTCAGTACCTTGCCCATGTTTTTCTTCATCGTATTCTTCTAGGGTAGCCAATATGAAAAATTCCATGGGCTCTGTGTTCTTGCTTGTATTTCTGCATTCAGATTCTGGGTCTCCTAAGGATTGGTCGTTATAAAGAATGAAAGAGTCCAGGTCTGTGTGCACAGATTATAATGGTGAATTTTCAGGTTTCTCGGGGCTGCTGACTAGGAATTTCATCTGGGACTCTCTATGTAGTCTTCTAAGTTGGCCAAATAGAGGGATAGTGGCATATGAGCCATCCATATGCATCGTTCCTTGCAGTTTGGCTCCCCATGATCTCGATAGCAGCATGCCATACTTGGGTGTTACATCTACCACCACAACATCCATGACCATACATTTAGCTTGGATCTGGGTCAAGCTCACACATAAGTCTTTGATTAGGCCTAGGCATTTTACTCTGCTAGAGTCAAATGAATATAGATCTTTGTAAGGTCGGGTTATTTCTAGGCCTAGCTTTTCCATCACTACCTTAGGCATTAAATTTTGTGATGCTCCAGAGTCATGCATGGCATTGTGGAGTATTTTGTCATGAATGTTGAGACTGATATAAAAAGGTGGAACTACCCCTTCCTGAAACTTTCCCTCAATATTTGGACCAAACAGGAGGGCAAGTTGATCATCATTAAAATTTACAATGTCATTGTTTTCCCCCAAATTCAATGCTTTCAAAATCTGGCCTTTCTATGCATTCTGAGTGGCCAGCTCAGATAATGGTACAGAGATTTTGATTTTTGCAATCTCACTCTCTAAATTGAAAGTGGACTGTGTTCTTGGAGTGCTTAACTCTGTTTTATTTGCTACTTCCTTAGTAGCTGTGTCCGTTTGTGATTTTTCACTATGTACGGGGTTGGGAACGATTGTATCAGGAGTACTAACTGAAGTGCTAGTACTGCTGGTTGGTTGACTTTGTTTTTCAGTGTCTTGGTTGTCTTTTTCCTTGTGTTTACTAGAACTTTCAGCTGCTGATTTTTCATTTGCAGTAGATGCTTTAGAAGTTTTATCAGGTCTTTTCTTGATGGTTACCTCAGGAGTCTTTGTTTTGGAATTTTCTTGGTTCTTTTTGCTCCTGAGTTCATATTGTTCTCTAACCTGCATCATGGCATTTTCGAATCCTAACCTGTAATCTTCAGTTTCTAACCATTCCTCATCCTAGTATGAAGGTGAGGGCTGGTCTTCCCCTGAATCATAGTTATGGATTGAGTCTTCTGCTTCAAACATGTTTATTGTATTCCCTTCAGAATCTTCAATGATTCCCTCATCTTCATCTAAATTTTTTTCCTGAAATGGGGGAATAACCTGTTGATCTGACTCTCTTTGTCTGTTGGGAGCAGCGTTGTTTCTTCTAACGTGCTAGTTCTGGTTTTGGATTCTGTTTTGAACAACCATCCTTTTTATCATTTGTTGTAGTTCTTCCACGTTTTTGGACAGTCTATCATATTTGGGATCAGATGTGGAAGCTACATTGTCATCCCTATATGTTACCCTTTTCCCCCCCCCCCCCCCCTTTCTCGCATGTCTGTATTATACTCTTTATCTCTAAGCTCATAGGCCATGTCAGCATCAAATCCATCAGGATATTTAGCCAGGGCCATACCTTGAGGAGGTTTCATGTGTGGAGGGAGAGCATTGTAAATGCTGTTGAATCTAGTGGTGTAATCATGGACACTCTCTCCTACGTTCCTCTTAAGGGACATGTAGTCTGCTAGGAGCTGGGGAGGGTTTTCTCTAACTTCCCATTTGTCTATGAAGTTCCGATACAACGCAGGGAGATCTTGGATATTGCCAGGAGGTAAAATTTTAAACCATTTCTTTACATCACCCCCCAGGCTTTGGGAAAATATTCTCATTTTGATTGTTTCATCATCAATTTCCATATAATCAAAAGAATCCTCCATTTTATCTACATGTTGCTAAGCTGTGATGGATTCTTTAGCAGTGAAGTGTGGGATTTTTGACTGATAATCGTTGGGTAGGGGTAACAAAGGTTGTGGTAACACCAAAGGTGCATACCAAGCTGCCATGATAATGTTCTGATGAGGTATAGGGTTGGCTTGAGCAGCTGGTATATGGATGATAGGGATATTTGGACCAGCAGAAGTCTGCTGAGAAAATCTAGGGTGGGAGAGCCCCAAGTTTTGAATGAAGTGAGTATCAGGTGGTGTAGATGGAGGGGTTCCACTATCCCTAGTGTGTTGACCGCTATGAGATGGTGTACTGTGAGGTCCAACGTCTTGCTGGTCTAGATGATTGAATGACCTAGTTCTTGGTAGTCTATTAGGTAGGTCTAGGTCAGGGAGAAAAAGTGATAGAGTTGTTAGGTCTTCTGGTGCAGAATTAGCTCTATGAATGTGGCTGGAAATAGTTGGTCTTTTAGGTGTAGGAGCTCACTTGAGGATACTCTCTGGATTGTCAACTATTTCAGGTGGGTCAGGGTTGGGATAAGCTCTTGTGTGGATGGTTCTGAAAGCCATAATGTTGTTTCTAAGCCAAGAAGCTTAACCCTACTTGTTACTTCTACTGTGGTTGATGTTGTCTAAAAGGCTGGTCTCCCAGTGGAGTCTGTTGTGAAACCAAGATAATCAGCAGGCCTACTGATCATCAGTGGAGTCTTTTCTTTTAGGAACAATGGAGTCGCCAGGTGGAGGGTTTTAGGGTATATCTAAGGGGTAACACTGTCCACCACAGTGCTCAGGCACTATCACCTTTCAGGAATCTCCTCAAAAAAAACAAACTCCAACCAGAGATTGACTGGGAGGGCATTTACCAGATATGTCAACTCCGAAGAGGGTGAGATCCGGAGGCTACCTGGCCCTTTCCAGGCTCTGTCTAAGAGTATGATGAACGCTCAATAATGGAGGTCGATTCGAGAAAGGAGTGACTTACTGCCAACCTGACCAGAGATGTAGGTTTCTGAAGTTGTTGATGTAGTGAGATGAAAATCATTCAGAATTCCCCAGCGGAGTCACCATTATGTTGGTGACGAGACTAGGAGACAGACTAATCAATGTTTTCGGTTATAAGCTCCTCAGAATTCCCCAGCGGAGTCGCCATTATGTTGGGGTTCCCATTTTTTGGCCAGGTTGACAAGACCAAAAGATGAGACAACATAGAACCACTTTCAGACCTTAGGATCTAGCCCTCCTAGGTCCAGAGAGGGATCTCTCTATGTGAGTCAAAGTATATGTCTTTAAAGCTCTAAGTTATGATTTTAGGCTAGTTATAGGCTCAGGGTTGTTTGTTTGATTGTTTGTGTTTGGTTGTTGGGAATCAGGGAAGGAAGGTCCAAAATAAGACAAGGGTGAGCAAAAAGGCAATTTAGGAAAAGGTAGATAATTCAGAGAACATCAAGGCCATTAGGCTATGGAGTCAAGAAAGGATTTACTTGTAATCAATGTGCAAGCTTTCAGTTGGGCTAGTCATCTAGAGCATTTGGATCTTGCAAGATGATTGGTGAAATGGAACATTAAGGGCTGAAAATGAAGGAAAGAGGACCAACCAACTTTGTCTATAGATCAGGTCAGAGGTCTTTTAACTCCAAGCCTGCTTGGACAAAATTAGAGGTAGGACAAGGGATCTTAGAAAGGCTTAATTGGGGTGGAAAGATTCTAATGAGGCAGAGACAGGGTTCCAGACCTCCCAGTGCTCTCTACACATCCAACTAAATCCTAACAAGAACATCTAAACATAGATTTCACTAATTCATACATCAGAGAGCAGGAAATAACATCCACTACACTGGTTAAATCAATTGAAATCAATATTCATATACACATATAAGCAGAAAACATAAAGGGTTGGGAGAGTAGCAACATAAGGTACCTATCAAGGGTAAATCTTATGCCAAACTTCTGATGCGAGCCAGTAGAAATGAAATGGAATGGAATTAAACACAGAGATAGAAAAACATCACCAGCTACTTTAGATCAGGATCCAAAGAAATATGCTTGTCATATTAAAAACAACACCAATAAGGTACATCATAGCCCATAGCTTAAACATTCAGTCTGAATACATCAAATCTCAGCCTATCTTACAATGTTACACAGAGAACTTGTCTCAAGAGGAAAATGCTTGCGTTTCACTGATATCTCATCAACAACCTTTACAATAATTTCCTTCTATGTTTTATAGTAGAGGATGACCAGAAGATCGACTGAGGGGGTGGGTGAACACTAAATGCAACATTAAACACAAAAATGAATGCAGGGCCGAAACCCATTCTGTTTGAATGCTGAGTATTTAATTTTTGTCACCTCCCTTGTGAAAAAGTGATGTTCTCCGGATATGATCTTGACATCTTTTGGTTTTAGTACTCCTGGTGCTTTTGAACAAAAATAAAATAAACTACTAAGAAGTCTGCCATATAAATGCTCTGGCGGTTTTGAACTATTGTTAGGGCGGAAATTCCTTCAGGGACATCGTGCATAATAAAAGCTGTATGGGCACCCTGTACTTGATGAAGAAAAACATTTTGCTGATGAATAAACCCTGATGTTACCTTTTGCTTGTGCTCAGGACCTTTTGATCGATCCTCAGGGTCTTCAAACTGGTGCTTTGCCTCTTAAACCGCTAATTCAAGGCTCAAGATCTTCATTAGCGTTCCCTAATCTCCTTTGCTTGTACTGAAACCTTCTTCCGCTCCATATTGCTTCCGACAGGTTAGCTCGGGTTTTAATGGTGCTGGAAAGGTTTTGCAGAGTTTAAATATGTCCTTTGATGTAGAAAACCACTCTGCTGATGTATGAAACCTGCTATTCATTAAATCTGGCACACAAACTTCCCCGTCGATGCATTTAAACACTGTAAAACCATGACAGACTTTCCCACCTCTCTGTAAACCTACAAAAACACGCAACCTGTTAAGAAAAACCATGGACGGGGTGATGGAGACAGTGCAGAGGATGAAAATAGTCGTGCAGATGATGGACTGAGGGAGAAAATGCGAAAAATGGTGACAAATCGTTCTGGCGGAGGTGGCGGTCTGCGGAGTGAATTTGACTGAGAAAAAATTAAAAAACATGAATTTGGACGGATATATGCAACGGAATGGGCGGATGTACAGGGAATACACGTGGAAAATCGGCGGGTTTGACATAGTGCGCTGCGGGGTCCACCGACGGGAAAGGTTTCGGACCGTCGATCTGGCTCTTAAACAGACGGTGGAGATGTGACGATGGGTGATGAACGGGAAAATCGACGGAGGCTGTGGGGGTGGCGATCACCGTCCGTTCTATGCAGATCGACGGCTGTAATCGCGCCCGAAGAACAAATGTAACAAGCGCCTTTGGGGTTTAGCGATTGGTTACGGCGCGGGATTATATGGAAAGGGAAAGGTGCGGGGCTAGTGGGAAAGGGGCTGAGACCTATTATATGGTCCAAAGTGGGTTTTAAACCCATTTTTAATGTATTTTGAGGCCTAAAGGGTAACGGCAGGGAGATGGAGGGGGAATTTGGGAACAAAAAGGGTGTGGGGATTTTAGAGAGGATTTAGGGGGTTGATAAAGGGAAATAGAGGGGAACAAAGGTATTTTGACAGAGGGAGGAGAAAAAGGGGAGAAAGGGACATTTTGCAGGGGTACAAGGGGTAACAGTAAGCCTTTTAGGAATGGATCAGCAAATAGGATTTGTATTAGGCGCAGTACTCAGAGACTTCAAGGAGGGTGGTTTTTCAGGGGAAAGGCATTCCTTGAAGGCTCCACAATAATCTAGCCGCCAGCTTGCTTGTCAAGAATTTCATAAGGGGGCTAACAGCAGCGATAATAACACTTCATTTCATTAATATCAAAGAACTGAAACTTGCTTACAAACATCATGGAAATAAACTAGCTAGGGTGTTGGTAGCTTACCTTTGAGAAGATATGTGGCGGCTACATGCCTCTGAACTGTGTTACAATGTGGCTCGAGGGCCTATTTATTATTTAGAAACAATGGAAAACTTTAAACATCCAAAACCCTAAACCTAGGAGATGAAGCGCCAAAACTATGGGCCCCGTTTGGGTAAATTGGTGTTTCAACTTCCTGGGAACATAACTTTGGCATACGATCTCTGTTTGATGTGCACCATACCTCGTTAGAAAGATCTATCTGAGGAATACAACTTTTGATGTGAGAAACATTAGTCCAAGGACCCACATTTCTCCCAGTTTTCCCAAAAAACGTTGTTTAAGGCCTCAAAATGACTCCGGAAGTTCAAGACCCGAAAAACTGCTAAAAATAGTAAGTTGTGCCGAAACTGAAAAAAATGAAAGAGCCAATGGTGGGGCCCCAAGTGGAATAGGAGGGTGGCCACCAATATCCACCTGGATCAGGAAAAAACTCATTCAGAGCCATCCACCACAAACGGTAGAAGGCACACTACACAAGCTGATAGATTAAGACTTGATGCTGCAGAGAATGTACGAGCCCCTACTTCACAGTGCAGACAGAGACAATCTCTTAACCGATTTACTAGATACATGGCTCTTATGGGAAAATGTATTATGACTGAACCATATTCCTTTCAGTAAGTAGTGCAGCAACCAACTTGGGTTGATGCAATGGTGGAGGAGTATGACTCCATTGTCAAGAACAATGCATGGGAGATAGTCCTAAGACCGGCCGACAAATCATTAGTTGGATTGAGATTTCTCTACAAGGTAAAGCAAGTTGCTGATGGGAGTGTGGGGAAATATAAGGCCAGATTTGTGGCTCGAGGATTCTCACAAATTGAGGGGATAAATTATGATGATACTTTTTCACCTGTTGCAAGGTACTCTTCCATAAGATCCATCCTTGCACTCTCAGCGCAGATGGGCTGGCGCATTCATCAAATGGATGTGAAAAATGTGCTTCTCAATGGGATCATTGAGGAAGAGGTGTACATATAGTAGCCTGAAGGTTTTGAGATCTTCAACAGTGAGTCACATGTGTGCTGACTTAGAAGAGCATTGTATGGGTTGATGCAAGCACCCCATGCTTGGTACACTCGAATAGACAGATATTTCACTGGACTAGGCTTCACCAAAAGTGAAGCAGATGCAAACCTGTACCAAATTGTGGTTGAGGGTAAGCTATTGATTATTGTTCCTTATGTTGATGATATAATTTTGACTGATGATGTGTAGCTGATACACTCATGCAAGGAGGATCTTGCAAGGGAGTTTGAAATGAAGGACTTGGGACTCCTTCATTATTTCCTTGGATTGGAATTATGGTAGTGGGATGGTGAAATTTTTGTGTCTCAAGGAAAGTATGCAAAGGAGATACTGGGTAAGTTTCATTTGGAGAGATGCAAACCCATGGATACTCCTCTTCTAGGAAATTGGAGGAAAGAGGATGCTAATTCTGGAGAGGTAGCAGATGCTATTGTCTATAGGCAATTAGTTGGTTCACTAATGTATCTAGTGAACAACATACCATACATTTGCTACACAGTTAACCAACTGAGTCAAGCTATGGTTAAGCCTACCGAGCTCTTTTGGAAGGTGGAGAAGCATGTCTTGAGATACCTAAGGGGCACATCAGAGTATGGTTTATGGTACAGATGGACAGAGGGAGTGAATCTTCAAGGCTTCACGGATGTAGATTGGGTGGGCAGTCCATCATACAGAAAGAGCACATCAGGAGGGATCTTCAACATAGGATCAACAGCAGTTTTCTGGGACAGCATGAAACAATGATCTGTGGTACTCAATTCAGCGGAAGCAGAATACATGGTAGAAATTCAAGTTGCATGTGAGGCTATCTGGATGAGAAAGATCTTGGTTGGTTTGTTTGGTTCTCAAATCAATCTGACAGTGAATCATTGTGATAATCAAAGTTGCATTAAAGTCTCGATTAATCTTGTGTTTCATGATAGGTCCAAGCATATAGATATTCGATACAATCATCTCAGAGATTGTGTGCATAGAAGAATAATGTTGCTTCAGTACATTCCCACGGAAGATCAAGATGAAAATATTCTAACGAAGGCGTTCACCGGGAGAAAATTCGAATACTATAGAGACAGTATCTGGGTGAAGGATAATCCCTTTCTTGTTGAGAGGGAGTGTTGAGATTCAAAAATAAAATTCCAGCACCCACACCTAGTGCAGTAAGCACCTACACTAGGGTGGGGCCCACAGTGCTATTTTTGGGTGCATGCCTATTTTAGTTATCCCTTAATTAAGATGGACAATAAATTGTAATCTATTCTCAATTATGACTTGTAACGATTAACTGAGAGTGGTAAACTTAGTTAGCTAGTAGATTTTGAGTTATAGGTAGTTGGTGAGGCATCCAGAGTAATTCTAGTTGTAACAGAGTTCTAAGTGTAGTGGTGCATTAGTTAATGCAGGTTGTAATCAGTTTAACTCAATTAAGTGAGTTAAACTCAGTTGTGCTAGTTTTAACTGAAGATACACTAGTGAGATATCAAGTGAATTAAATATTAATTAATTCACAATCAGTGATCTCACATGCAACTGAGGATTTACTATTATTAGCTGCATGCATGTCAGATCCAGTGGAGACACAGTTGAGATCTAGGTGAAAGGGAAGTTGAATATCAGTTGTAGGATTATTGGGTTGCTCCCATGCAACCAAACACCCATTGGAGTGCCCATGATACTTGCGTAGTCAAAGAAGGCCATAATTCTTGTATTTTAGGGATTGCATTCATCAGAAATTGCGCAAGGCAAGCTATCTGGAGGCAGTTTTTGTATGACAGTGTGAGACAATTAGCTGAGTACTAGAGGGCTCTTGTGAGAGGAGTTTTGTTAGTAATTTTTTCATGATCCATTATGAATATAAAATAGAAGATAGTGGGGTTTTAAGCAGCAAGATTTCCCTGGGAAATTATCTGTGTTATGTTTAATTTGATTCTTCTTTACTTCATGTGATTAGTGATTGTGTTTTTAATTCCGCAAAAGATTTGTAGAAGCGATTCAGTATTTAACTTTAGTACATTGTTAGATTGGGTGAATCCAAGATATACATGCATGTTGTATAATTTCTACAATTTCAACAACAAGCTTAATAGGAAGGATTGCAGAAAGAAGAGAATTTTAGGAGGGTGGAAAGCATTATATGCACTTCAAAATAGATGTAGAGAGGCAATGTTACGGGATTGGAAAAATATTAAAGTGCTTTTTTTACTCCTAGTTTGTCCAATGATATTATGTGGGTGAGAATTGTGGGCTAGCATCATCTCTGTTTCAAAATTGAAACAAATTGAGAAAATCCAAAAATGCTTGATCATGAGCAAGTTCAAAATAAAAAGTTTGGTTCCTTATGAGATAATATTGAGTGAAATAGGAGAAGCTCCCATCAAAGCAATTGTTATGGTGCGTCTTGTAAGGTATCTAAAAAGAATTGAGCAAATAGGAGGAGGTAGATGGCTGAAAGTTATCTTCAATGAAGGCATGAGTGAAAGAAAGAAATCATGGATGAGACAAAACACAAAATGGATGCAAAAATGGAATATTTACCTCAATGCATGTCCCACAAATAGCAAGGAGTTAAAGAATTTTGTTATGGAGAAGTTTCGTAAGCGTATATGGGGAAAAGAGTTGGGTAGAAAGAAGAAGTACTGTGTTCAAGAATTCAACCCCACTTGTGATCTCCAACAAAAATAGTACATTGACGCTAGCATTCCGTGGAGAGAAAATATTCTTATTGATAAATTAAGAACTAACTCACATCAACTTTGTTGTGAAATAGGATGGTGGAAGAGACCTAAAAAATCCTAGGAAGAACGAGTGTGTACTTTTTGTACTTATGGGGTAGTGGAATCGGAAAAGCATTTCATTTTGGAATGTGATGCTTTCATAGACATCAGGGACAATTATGACACTATGTTAGCATCAATTCCGTGTCATTGTCTTTTTAGTGAGGGAATTGTTAGAAGGTTGTGTCAACTCATCATCAATTTGAGTAAGAAAAGGATTGAATTGCAAATGGAAAAAAAAAAGGAGGCTAGTAGTCCCATATACTATTTTTAGTCTTGTGGTCATTAAAATATCATTCATTTCATTATTTCATTCATTCATTCAATTATTACTTTTCATTAATTTAAAAAGAAAAACAAGCCCCACTATTCATAATAACACATTACCCATTACAATAAAACTAACCCACACTTTGAAACGAGACGGTGGAAGAGACCTAGAAAAACTTGGGAAGAACGAGTGTGTACTATTTGCACTTATGGGGTAGTGGAGTCGGAAAAACATTTCATTTTGGACTGTGATGCTTTAAGAGACATCAGGGACAATTATGGTAGTATGTTAGCATCAATTCCGTGGCATTGTCTTTTCAGTGAGGGAACTGTTAGAAGGTTGGGTCAGCTCATCATCAATTTGAGTAAGAAAATGATTGAATTGCAAAAGGAAAAAAACAAGGAGGCTAGTAGTCCCATAGACTTATTTTAGTCTCATGGACGTTAAAATATCATTCATTTATTTCTTTCATTCATTCATTCATTCAAATTATTAATTTCCAATAATTAAAAAAAAACAAGCCCCGCTATTCATAATAACAAATTACCCATTATAATAACAGTAACCCACACTTTGAAACGGGACAATGGAAGAGACCTAAAAAAGCTTGGGAAGAACGAGTATGTACTTTTTTCACTTATGGGGCAGTGGAATTAGAAAAGCATTTCATTTTGGAATTTGATGCTTTCAGAGACACCAGAGACAGTGATGGTAGTATGTTAGCATCAATTCCGTGGCATTGTCTTTTCAGTGAGAAAACTGTTAGAAAATTAGGTCAACTCATCATCAATTTGAGTAAGAAAAAGATTAAATTGCAAAAAAAAAAAAAAAAAAAAAACAATAGTTTCATAGACAATTTTCACACATGCACCCACCCACCCCACTATCCATAATAACACATTACCCATAACACTAACCCACACTTTGACTTTGAATTTATCTTGAATATAACTTTGTATGCATCAAATCTAGTATACCTTATATCTTCAAACCCCCATTTATGTGTCTTTCTATTCAAGTCCACTAGCCACGTTGTCCAAGTCTTTTAGTCCACCTTGGAATCTTTGGGTGTCCTCTATATGTTTAAGACTTTAGGTTATAAACCCTCTTGTTACATCGCTTCAGGTCAATGTTAGGATGATTTAATGCGATGTTAAATGAAGACTTTAAGTTTAATTATTGACTAATATAATATTTCAGTTTATAACATGCACTTTTATGCATAGGCTGAAAAATATTTATCTAATCAATTACCTCGTCTTGGAGGGTCACGATAGCTGAATGGGTTTCCAACCCCATATCTTCATGTGAATCTCTTTCTGTAGTATTTTGGAAGATCTTTATTTATAATTTTATTTAGAACTCAAATGAAATTAAAACGACATCTAAAATTGGGCATTTGGTCTAGTGGTATGATTCTCGCTTAGGGTGCGAGAGGTCCCGAGTTCAATTCTCGGAATGCCCCAAAACTGGAAAGCGGCCTCGAATGGAGGTCGTTAATGGGTTTTGTCATAATATATACATAAAATATTGGTTTTTAAGTATAATGGGTTTTGTCATAATATATACATATAATATTTTATATTTATTGATCGCTACTCGATAATTTTAAATAGCTTAGTTTTTCCCGATACAACACTATGCGTTAATAGCATTAACGAATCACATTTAAAATGGTATATTTTGTTTTGTTCATGGTTTATTCTCTTAGGTTGGATCTTTTAAATTTTATATAAAAAAAAAAAAGGTTGTTTTAGTTTTGTTATAAATATATACAAATAATGGGCCTTGAGAATATTTTAAGATTGTATTTTTGTTTGTTTAAAAACTTATACTTTAAAATTGTAAAATATTGATTTTTTTAAAAACTTATACTTTAAAATTGTTTTGTTTGTTTAAAAGCTTATCTTTCTTAAATATAATTGTTTTTGGAGTTTGTCTGTGAATAAGGACGTTGAGTGAAAAATGTAATAAAAAAGTGAATAAATATAAACAATAAAATAATATATTAAAAAAATAAAATTAATAAAAAAAATCATTTAAAAATCTCTAGTAAGAATGAAATTTTACCTTATTATAGAACACTAGTAAATAATTCCTGTTATGGTTCCTTTTTGTAATATTGTGTATTAATAATTTAATATATAACATTTAAAAATGACACATTCCACTCATTACTCATTTTGTGTTATTTTTCTCCTCCACTACTTAGCACATCTTTTCTAATGGGTTTTGTCCTAATATATACATATAATATGGGTTTGAAGGATACTTTTAAATTGTTTTTAATGTGTACATAGGAAAATAGATTAACAATTAAAGAGTGAAAGTCTATTTTTTATAAATAATATTAAATAATTTTAAATAATTTGGTTTTTTTTGCAACATTATGTGTCGATACCATTAACGAATGACATTTTTAAATGGTATATTTAGCTGATTATTTAGTATTTTATGATGGATTTTCTTAATTAAGACGCAAGGCGTTCCTTTTTGAGAATAACTCTCTTAACTGCCATTTCTGTACTGCTCTGCAACATTGGATATAGCGTTAGACAATTGAAAAAAGGTTGATTGCAAAAAAGTTAACTGTTGGATCCACCACCGAATTCAAAACCGAATCCTATTTGAATTGTGAATTGACTGCTTCCGTTATCAACCGACTCATTGCTCATATGGCTTTTCAACTTCTTGAACTGACTGCTTCCGTTATCAACCAACTCATTGCTCTTATGGATTTTCAGCTTCTTCAATGGTCCAAATTTCCATTGTTTCTTCCAAAGGAGGTTTAGGTCTTCTTGGAGCCTGGTCATCAGGTTTTTCAATTTCTGTTGGAGGTTCCTCGCTTGGTTCATCTGCTGCTATTGGAATTATTTCCTCTTCTTGATGAGTTGGGTCCTCCTCTACCTCCTCATCTTTAGTCATCTCAAGATGGAACAACTATTGCAGGTTTTTGAAATCAGTTTCTCTGTCGGCAATTAAATTTCTTGGTAATCTTGAAAATCACAATATTTTTTTTTATGGAAACGAGGACTACCTTTGGTACTATAGATCCAAGTAAGGATTTTTTTCTTTTTTGTGCAAGATTCTTTAAGTTCGTTCTAGTTTTTATATTTCTTCTAATGATAACTCATATTGCTAACCGATCTCCTTGGGTCATTTGCAGGTCAGATTCTTTTTGTTAAAACACCTCTGCTTGGCTAGGGTTCACTAGCGATGGGTTAACTAGGTGTCTATTCTATCCAGGTTCTTATTTTAATTCAGGTTCTGTGCTTTCTCCATGGGTTTTACCGTGAGGCCATGACCCGTTCTCGGAGTCTCTCGAGCTAGGGTTATACCCTTACATAGAGGTTATCTTCCAAGCCTCTTTACCTAAATCCTTTTGAAGAAGTTGTTTTCTTTTTATATATGTATATGTTCTTTATAGCGATGACCTTGTGGCCTCCTAAGAACATTTCTTTTAATCCCTAGCACCAAGAGAAATTATACTTATTTTACTGTAGCAGGTCCTATAATGTATGGAGACCTGGTAATTCGTTATTTATCTCTACTTCTTGGCCCATCACTTTTTGGCAGTCGAGTTTTCTTCTAGTGCATAAACGAGTTAAGCATTTGATATATATAGAAAATAATTAGCTCTTTGAGGACTTTTACTATGTTATATAAGTTTACCTGCACTATATATATATATTATGAATTGTATAAGTGCAATTTGCTTTCCAACTCTTTTAAGCATATTATATCATTAAAAATAATTTATGTTCTTTTTTCATTAAAACTTCAAATTTTATTTAAAATAATTTCATCCGAAAGTAAAAAAGACATATACAATCGGCTATCTTTAATGGGATCTAAATATTAATGCACTACTCTCTTTCATGGAATACATAAAATAGGAAATTTTTTTTTCCCTTCAACACTCTAGCCTATTTTTCTTCTTTAATGTGAATACTTGAATTATAAAAAAATACACATAAAATAATAGTATATTTTTCATTAATTACTGAGAAATAACCCAACTAAACATTAAGTTTAATTTCATATTTATTATAACTATAAGATACATGTATAATATATATGTTCATTCATATATATATATATATATATTTTGAACCAATTTATTTCATTATTAGAACATCATAATTTGAAATGATAATTAATAATCTTAACAAATTTTTTTTTAAATCAAAAGTCTTACATACCTATACCTCTTTGTTCCCATATCTTTATAATAAAATTTACTTTCCCTTGCTTAGAAGTTTCTCGAGCTCAACTTTCCATTAACCCTGTTACAAACTAGTTTACAAACTATATCCATACAAACTAGGGGTTGGAGTAGACACTCGTTACTTGAATTTTGGCATATTGATAATTTCTAATCCATTATCGATAATATTTTTGACACGATTAATTTCGTTTTCACACCCACCTTCACATTAAGGCATCTCATTGATCATACATCTCTGATATTCTTTAATTATTGTATTATTTTTCTAGACCAACAAACATCATGGTTATTCATTAAATTTAAAGGCATCTTGATTTTCTTTAAAAAAAAATTTGAAAATTTAAACCAATAGATGTAGATTTACGACTTGAGAATTGTTTTCTCTACAGACTCGATCATTCCGGTAAGTGTTGTCTAATTGTTTTACATGAGTTTTTGGGATGGTAAAAAACATTTTTATTAGATTTTGAGTTTTTGTTTTTTAAAATATTTTTTAAATTTGAAATGATTTTATTTTAAAAAGATTTAGCTGTTAGAGAACTCACACTTAAATTTGTAATTTCAGTTAATTTAATAAAAGAAATTGAACAATTTTGTGCTATGATTGAATTATTTCTTTATATTGTTTCTTGCCAAAAAATCATGATTGTTTATAATGATTTTATAAATAATTTTGGAAATGGTGAGATGTACTTTTATTGGTGATACTTTTTTCAAGTTGAGAGGCTATCCACATGAAACCAATACTCAATTACATATGAAGGAAGACATTATTGTTCAAGAATTTGAACAATTTCTTGATAGATAATATTTGAAAACTAATAGTGTGCTTCATGGAAAAATGAATTATTTATCTTTAGCACATTCATCCACAACCATATTTTTTTCCACCTTTCTTTTAGTGCTAGATGATGTTACCATAAGTCTCTTGATATGGTTTGTTTTTATCACCGTTGTAGATAACTACTACCCTGGGACATTGTTTTTTTTATAATATTAAAACCATAGAATGTTATTATTTTAGTTTATGTTATACATTTCATTAAAGTGAAAAATTAGTTAATAAAATAGATTTAAATAAAAAAATTCTTAGAAATTTATAGTTTGTATTACATTTGCAAAATTTAAACATCCATGCTTACAAAAAATAAAATGAAATAAAAAAGGAAGTGAACTCATGAATATTTTTATTTGGAAAAAAAATTGAATTTCCAAAGAGTATGGTAATCTGAGATTTTCAAAATCCTTGGATTCAAAAGATTCAAATTTTGGCTTCAAATTTATCTTCTTATAATTTATCCAAAATCATTCAATGTAGGCCACTATGCCAAAATCATTCGATGTGGGTCACTATGATCTCGTCCACAAACAGATAAAAAAGACAATGATACAAATGCTTGCTATAGTTTTAATTGGGGGAACAATGTAAATGGATCTGAATGAAATCGAAAAGAGCCATATCAATTGCAAAAAATATTGAATCCCGAATAAATTTGGCGTACACAAATAGGATGTGGACAAACTCCAATCATTTAAGTAGGGAAATACTTTAAACACAAGAGTTGTCAGTGAAAATACATATGGATGTTTAACCAAAAGACCAAATCTGATGCAGGAGCATTAGCTCGGAAAACTACTTTGTATTTTTATTAAACTAGGGGTCTCATGTTTGTGAGGAAATATTAATCTTATGTAAATATTAATGAGATTTTTGAGTGATTAAATTAGATTTTTAATTAATTATATGTGAGATTTTTTAATGTTTCCAAATAATTGGAAAACATGAGAGAAATTAGATGAGAGATATCTAAGAGTTAGTTATGAAGCCTAAGATAGATTTAGTTGCAAGATTTTAGGGATAAATCTAGATTGTAGGGGTGTTGAGATATTTGAGGAATTTGTTGAGGGATGAAAGGGATTTGAACCTAAATTGGTTCAATTCAATTTGTATAAATTAATGAGCCTCAAAGGCCAAATAGATGAGAGCGGAATAGGAGAGAGGTTTGGACAACAAAGTGTAAGCCTACGGGCTTGTGAAAAGGACCATTGATTTGAAAATCAGGCCATGAACCAAGAGGATTTTTGTATTTGATTTCATGTTTGTTTATGAAGGACTTTATTCTGAATTATGTGCATGGTGAATCTATGTAAAATAAATGAGACTCTACATGTGTAGGGAGAATTGAATTTACTGTCCATTTGTGTTTGAATCGAATGAATTAAAGGGTTACATATGTTAAAAAGCATACAATTCTGAATTGAGAACATTTACACAGTTGAGTGGAGAATGGGCGCACTGTTTGAAAATAGACAACACATTTAAAATCGAGACTTAGAAGTCGTGTTTTGGTTCATATAGTGGATTTAATTTAGGTGTTATAGGTACTTGACATGAATTGAAATTGTAGGTTCAAGTCTTGAAATGAAAACGACCTGTTGAGGGTTGAGGTCACTAAAGAAATTGTGAAAATAGAACTTGAGGGCACGATAAAGGCGATGAACAGAGTACAATGAGATGCGGATGCCCTGGAATCACACATACACATTGTATGTACAATGCTTGAGAGCTGACATTGGTACTGGCGGTGATTAAGTTCAGTCTGTTTTACGCCTTTTCAAAGGGCCTGGAAACTTCTGTTTTGGTTTTTTCAAGGGGTAAATTACCTGCAGATTATATTAGATTAAATTTGCGGCGTTGTAGTTGATTTCGTGTCTTTCGAGGGAAAGCAGTCGAGTAGGCACATTTTGCACTCTGGACTGGTTAGTTCAGTCGATTGAAGAAGATTAACTAGGTTCTAACAAGTGTTTTTTCAGTGGGGTTTAAGGAAATTTATATCTAATATATTTTTTCGAAAAGGGTTATAGGAGCTGTTGAATTAAGATCGAATTTTGGTTTAAGCTAATGGCAGCAGCGGCACGATGAACGGTGTTGAGGATGTTGTGGCATGATGGAGAATTTAAACAAGCATTATCAAATCCAATGTGATAAGTCGAGTTCAGAATTGGCAATGGAATTGTGTGTTAATTTCAAAGGGAAGCGTTGTTAGATTAATGTAATATTAGTTCGTTGTTTCATATTAATACATAACGCTGCATTTGGCATGGATGAAGCTGCAGAATAGTGTATATTAATCATTTGCGGAGGATTAATTCAAATCAATGAGATTTGGTCTTTGACAAGGAACACAAGTGGGAAGTGCCGAAGTAAATATTGGAGCAGAATTAAAATCGAAGAACAGAGATCGATTGGAAATGCCATGAATGTTTTTTTTAAAAAATTCGATCTGTAGCATCGACTTCAAAAGGGAACGTAGAATGAAGATATTGTGCATAGAATGCAGTGGAACCTTGACAATGAATAATGGCCGCAGCCTCTTCAAAATCGTGAAGGCTTTGACTTGCAAATAGGTGAGGAGTTCTGTTTTGAAACCCATCTGATATTTGAATTGCGTTGCATGGGATAGTAGAGAAGCAATAGCATTTTATTTGGTGGCGTTTGTGTTTGAATGTCACGAAAGTTACCTTGAAAAGATGTCCATTATGAATGTCCATGGTTTGATGGAAGCCGAAAGTTGATGTGCGAATACTTGGTCAAACTTGTTAAAAAAGGCAAGGGCGCACATAATAATGGAACGAGAGTCGATTTGTTAAATCTTTTGTGTCTGGGAAAATTATAAAGTTTGAGTTCGAATATTTATTGAATAGTCATAAGAAGGGCTTATTGAATAAGACCAAGTATGGCATGAGAGGGGTCTCGCTTGGAATAAGCGAAAGGAGGAATTTTTTGGTAAAGGGAATTCGACTATGGTTTTATAACCATGCATTAAAATTGAAGAGATCTTCTTTGAAAGAATAATTTTTAAGCTTCCGTAAAATGTGTAAAATTGCCCGGACTTGTAGTTTTTATCTGGGCAGTTATCGAGATGAATTTTTATATGCATGGTATTGGAGAGATTCTGGGTTTGCAGGGTTTTCCTGCATCATTTTGGTATCAGAGCTGGAATAGCTCTGTGTGAAGATTCAAGTTTGTAAATTTGAGTTAATTACATGTGATGAATAAATGTCAGATTTTGAAACTGATGAAGATTGCAGCACAGGGATGCAGTGTAGTTGAAGAAGTGAAGCAAGATCAACAGGATCTTGAAGGTGAGCTGACAGATGATATTTAACTTTGGTTTGAAGGTTGTTTGCAAAATTCAGATTACAAACAGGTGGAAGAAAGTCTCAGCAGAAGAAGCAGATCACAGCTGGAGAGCAGTGATGAAAGAGTCCAGCAAGGGATTCTAAGTGAATGTGGCAGAACCTGGAGATTCAACAGAGGTTGAATAAAGTTGCAGATGAGTAAAGCCTGAAGGAGCAGTGGAGAAATTCTCAAAGGGTTCTAGCAGAGGACCGGTGATTACCGAAAGACCATATCCAGATAAAGGGATTGGTGAACTAAGTGGAAGCAAGAGAGCTTGCTGTTGTAGAGGCTTGGTGCAACTCATGGGTGAGAAAATCATGGCAAAGAATATGACTAATGAAAGTCATAAAGGAGAGAGCAGAGGTTCAGAGAGAGGCCACAATAGAAAGAGGGAGAAAGATGCCAAGGAAAATGGCATAAGACAACAGTTAGCTGATGCAGAATATGACAAAGAGTTAGCTGAGATCAGGGAACAGTTTGATAAACTGAAGATGAGGATAGAGGAAATCCAGAGAGTGGGTTGGATCATGAGGAAGAGAGTGAAGTCGCAGAGGCTACAACAGAAAAGAGATCAACAGATAAACATGCAGTTAACAGAAGAGCTGAGGGAGCTTGAGCAGATGATGGATGTACAGTTGGGGTGTACGCAACTCAGAGCAGCTGAGTTGAAAGTGGAGGTTTTCATTGATGAAACAGAGGAGGAGATCATTGATGATTCCTTGAACTATTGGGCAGATCCAGATCAGCTGGATAATGTAAACCCGTGTATTTTTGTAGCTGACAATTGTGATGTGATTACAGGTTTTACTGACGAGGATGCACAATCTTGTGGAGCTGTCACAAGCATGGAAACGAATCTTTTAGGAGATAAATGCTCTGAAGAAGAAAGCAGTGATGCGTTTGTACTTGAAGCTGTTACAGTACAAGAGGAAGTTCTTGTGAATGAAGAAGAGGATGAGCTTGAAGAGCTGGTGTATAAACCAATAGTTGAGACTGTTGAACTTTGTGATTTTCAAACTGAAGATTTGTGTATGAATGCAGGGATGATACGTGATGATGAAATGCTTCAGCAATGCCATAGAGAAATTTCATTGTTGGAATATTTGTTGGTAAATTCAAAGTATGATAGAGAGATTGCAACAAAAGGCAGAGTTCAGTACAGTGAATGAAAGCAGAAATATATCTTGGAAACAGATGATGTGAAAGGAAGACTAGTTGATAGTCTTGGGAATTCTACAGAGAATTCTTTGGAAAGTTTGAATCAGCATACTGATGTGCTGATAGTGGAGGAGAATTCAGAACATCATACTGAGGTGCTAGCAGAGGGAAGTAAGGCACTGAGGCCTTATGGTTTTTGTTTTAACAAGTTTTTTGTGAATGCAGGTATTGTTGCAGGTGCTAGAGAGCATTTGACTCAGTTGAGAAGTCAAATGAAGGAAGAAGAAAATTCTATGGAAATTTCAAATCCATGGGATGAAGAAGTTATGTTACTGGAAAGGATGCTGAATAGTCAAAATTCAGTGCAAGAATAATCTCAATTTCAGAATTGGGAATTGCAGAGGCAAAGAGATGAAGACAACAGAAAGGAGTACATAATGTACCAGTCCAGTAAGTTGCTGATAGGAGAAGATAGAGAAGAATTTTTCCGTTGTAGAAGACAAGAGGGTATGGATGATTGGTTGGTAGTAAGAACAGAAGGAAACATAGCAGTAAGAATTGAGAAAGTAAGAACTGAGCGAGTAAGAGCTTAGAAGGCAGCAAGGAATCAGCAATTTGAAGATTTATTGGACCGAGAAATTGAATTAATCAGAAGAATCATGTTGAAAGTGTCTCAGAGGAAGACATCAGCAAGGAAGAGAAGCAGCAACAACATCAAAATGAAAATAAAGACAGATTGTGAAAGTACAACGAGTGGAGAAAGACAGCATAAGATATGGAGACCTGGAGAAAAGTAGCAAACAACAGATATAGATGATAAGTTGCAGAACAAAGTGTGGGATCCAGGAAGACAAAAATTTGAAACGCATGATCAGGAGATCATGATCATTTTTAACCTTGGGAGTCTGATGCAGGAGCATTAGCTCGGAAAACTCCAAAAGGCACATAAGAAGGAAGGTGGTATCCTGCGAATTGACTCCAATCGAAGGAAGTGATCAAACTACTTGGAGGGGGTACCATAGAGATGAGATGGTCATCCCCTAGTGTTACGGGAACAAGAGGAGGATCCTCTGGGACCTCCATCATGGGAGTAGGAGGAGAAAATTCTTGGACTATAGGGACGAGAGAATCTTTCTCCAAGTCCGAGGAATCTAAAGAAACAAGAAGAACATGAGGGGGATGAGATCCACTGTCGACGGAAAAGACCTGATGAACCATAAGCGAGATCAGATCAACCAGTTCCTCGACCAATGGTTTTTTGGGAACGGATTCGTGAATTTGAATTTCCAAGGGAATGGGATCGACCAAGGATGAATCTTAACCGATCGTTGCATCAACTAGTGGAAGACTCGAAGAAAGCTTCTAGTAACCAATTGGAAGGCAGGGTGAAGAAACAACAAGGTTGTCCAACACTCTCATGGCTTCATCCATGTATGGAAAAAGGTGAATGGGATGATGCCCTTCACACAAATTACACGGATTAGTGATCTTACCCTATTTCTTATGAGTCTTATCATTGCTAGTCGAAGATGTACCACCAATATGACTTCTATAAGCCAAAGGCAATGACGAACGACCGTCAAACCATGCTTCGAGTAATTTGGGAATACCAGGGTAGTCTTGAAGAGGATGGTCACCTTTGCACAAAATGCAAGGGAATTTGACTTTCCATGGAAGGTTGGATGGTTTATCGATGGAAGGGTTCTTAGGCGCAATAGCTGCAGAGTTGGACTCTCTCTTATCTGAATTTTTCTTTTTCGTCGTCTTCTTCTTCTTAGCCACCTGGTTACTAGAATCCAGACTCTCACCAGGCGAAGTAGAAGAGGAGGATGAAGAAATAGGCAAAGAAGGGGAGAGGTCCACCTTAGAATCAACATGATTTCGTTTAGGTGGAGGAGATGGTTGTAAAGAGGGAGGAACACTCAAGACCACAAAGGTCGAGAATAACCAAACAGGCAACCCAACAGTTAACCCAGGTAGGGAGAGTGTTGCCATATAAGGATCACAAAAATTACCAAAAGTAGGGAAAGGACCAGGATTCCCTTTAGAGGGGATTCCTTGGTTGGTAAACTCCGGAAAATTTTCCATTTGGAAACAACCCTAAAACAAAACAATAAGGAAGATAACTTTAACCAGGAATATTTCTTGGATAGTTAATTTTTTAAGACACTGAAACAAAACTCTACCTTTTCATATTTTAAGAGTCAAGAAAAGGGCAAAAGGTGAATCTAGTCACTTTTAGTTTGAACGAGCATGAAAGGACAAGTGCTCGATGATATTTTCAATTTTAAGGAGTCATGAAAAGATCAAAATGACTACACGGGTACTCTAAGCAAGAGGGTGTACCAAGTTTCCGTGAACTACCATATACACCTTTGTGATCAAATGAAAGATAAATGACCAAGGACTTAACTTACGTGCAGGTAGTCTCCCCGAATGCTATGTTCAGTGTATGATGATTACAAGGTGGTAGACTCGGCTTCCTATGGATAAAAGGATTGCAACCTAGAGGGGTCTCCCCTTATATAATCGACGGTACGGGGAGCACAAGTCTGTACTAGCATTGTCTAAAGCCATATGGCAAACAACGGCTACTAGGTTTTAAGATGCCAGAACACATCTCTAGCCTATACCACTAAAGATGTTACATTAGGTTCCAATGCTTTCTTAGGTTAATCGAACGAATTTTAAAGTTGATCTTGGATTATGTTTCAATTTCAAGGCCTTACCAAATTTGGATCTCAAATTTCCTAAATGCAAGCTATATGCAAAAGAACACCATCTTCCATTCAATAAATGCTAATTATGAGAAGGATAGATATTTTTCAAACAATAGCAAACAATGAGAATATGCGAAGAAATCCACTAATGCATCTAATGCAATCAAACGAAAATGAAAAACTCTTTCCTAGACTATCAAATGCTAGTTATGCAAAAGAACTTTTCACTTTCGATGCAAAAGAAAGAATGCAATTTTTCTTTCAAATTTTCCAATGAAATGAAGCACACAATGCACTAATTACATGAAAAAAAAATGAACATTAGCTTGAGTATTGTGAATGTAGGAATCGAAATTGAATGACTCAATCAACACAAAACAAACACAAGAAAGCACTCAAACTAATGCTACAATCTTCCAAACCAAAATAAATTTTTCAAAGCGACCCAAACAAGCAATGTAATCTATGCTCAGAGCAACGAGGAGAAGAATCAAATGAGAAACGAAATGATCATCCAACCAAAGAAAACACTCAAAAGGATCAAGAAAACTTAACACAATCAACCCAGGAATGAGATTGACAATAATAAAAAAGACTTGATTTCCAAACAGAAGGATCAGTGCACCAAGACACTTAGAAACCCTAAGTTCTGAAACTACACTGATAAGAAAATAGAAAAAAACTGAGAAAAACAAGCCTATAGCAGTCAAAAAAGTCCCAAAGGCTCAATTACACACAAAAAACAACCCGGATTCAAGCACAATTGACTAAGTTATCTCTTCAGTCAAGCAGTTGGCATTTATGGAAAGTAGTGGTCATCTTGTGTATATCAGGAAAAAGAGTAGGCCAATAGAAACCAGCCCTCAAAATTTTGTTGGCTGTTGACTTCCAGTACAAATGACCACCACACTCTCTTTCATGGAATTCCTGCTTAACCTTCTCTGCATCAAACTCAGGCAAACACATAAGCAATATACCACTTGCATTTTTCCAATAAAGACATATATCTATAATGCAATAGTTTACTGCTTTCAGCTTCAAGAACCTTGCCTTTGTTTTTGATAAACCAGGAGGTGTATTCAAATTAAGCAAAACATAAATAATATCAGCATACCAAGAGGAATTCATGAAATGGTTTTCAACAATGGGTGTTGAGATTTCCTCTTGATCATCTAAAGCATTAATCATACGAATATCAAGAACTTCACAATTTGATTCAGCCATTAATCTCACTAGACCTTGGCCTTTGATGAGTTTAGTAGGTCTTATCTCTAAATCACATTCAAGAATAAAAACGATCCACTTACCTCTCTTACTATCTGGGTTCTGTGCTAGGATGTCTGTAACAACTGAATTTGGGACAAAGGCAATGATATGTGAGTGAAGGATGTACACCCTGAAATATTTTAAAGCTTTAACCAAAGCAAAAGCTTGCTTTTCCATAATGTTGTACTTCAAGGGGGCGTCCCTCAATGTCTTACTAAATAATGCAATAGGCTGCTCTTGTCCTTGTGGATTTTTCTGTAAAATGACAGCAGCTATGGTATGTTCTGATGCAAATTAAAAGATATAAAAATCTTTTGAAAAATCAGGACTTATGAGAACCGGTGTTTTGGTTAATGCTTGTTTCACTAGCTCAAAGGATGTCTTTGCTTCCAAGGTCCATTTTAGCCCTTGCTCCTTCTTTAACATGTTTGTGATATTCCTAAGGAGCTCAGCCAAGTTGGGGATGAACCTTCTCAAAAAGTTGATCTTTCCAATGAAAGACTGCAACTCTTTGATGTTTCGAGGATGAGAGATTTGCAATATGGCCTCAATCCTCTTTGGATCTATCTTTATACCCTCTTTTGAAATAATGTGCCCAAGAAGCTTACCTTCTTGGATACCAAAAAGTGTTTTCTTAGGGTTTAAAGATATTCCAAATTTTCTACATTTCTCGAAAACTTTCCTTAAATGTTCTAAATGCTCTTCATCTGTTTTTGAAAACACAGTAACATCATCAAGATAGATAATGATGAAGAAGCCCAATTCTTCCGAGAATGCTATGTCCATGGCTCTTTGAAAGGTTTCTCCAGGATTCATTAGACCAAAGGGCATTTTCACATACAAGAAAGTGCCCCATGGTGTAGTAAAGGCTGTCTTTAATTGATCAGCAGGGTGAACTAATATCGGATTATACCCTGAATAGCCATCAAGCAAAGAAATTCTTTTAGACCCCACCACCCTTTGTAAAATATGATCCATCTTTGGTAAAGGGTAGTTGTCTTTCAATGAAGCTTTGTTTAAATCTCTAAAATCTATACAAAGCCAGATTTATCCAGTCTTCTTCCTAACAGACACCAGATTAGATACCCATTCAGAATATCTAATAGGGACAATAATACCAGCATCATACATCTTCATGATTTCCTTCTTGACCAAGGGCAGCTGTACAGGGTTTATTCTGCGCAGTTTCTATTTGAATGGTTTTTGGTTTTCTTTGAGAGGGATTTTGTGCTGTATTATTTCGAAGTCATAGGACTTAAGATCTTCGTAACTCCATGCAAAAACATCAGAAAATTCTTTGAAAAACTCTATGTATTTGAGTTTAATGTGAGCCGGTAAAGTTCTGTACAGTTTGATCATTTTTGGTTTTTCCTTACTGCCTATGTTGCACTCTTCCACTTCAGTCTCTACAGGTTCCAGTTTGGGTTTTTGGCCACATCGTTAAAATAAAACAGCTCGTCTAAAGGGGTTAGACCACTTGGCAAACTTTCATCTTTAGAATGCAGAGTTTCTAATTCCTCTGTTTCTGATTCTGCACTCAATTCTGTTTTGTTTATAATTTTGCAAGTCTGAAGGTTAATATTGACAAGCTCAGGAGAAGGTTCTTCATCACCAAGAAAATTTTCTTCATTGCAGTCTGTATCATAATCTGAATCTGAACTATGCAGTTCAAATTCATTTCTGAATTGCATGAAGTCTTCTATTTGTTTATCTCCTTCAAACACCTGCCAATATTTTTTATTATCAGGCACAGCTGGTCTAAATTTCATCTGAGCTGAACAGTCTTCGGTCTCATATGGCACTAGGCATGTCCTAGCTACGAAGGCTAAATTGTGGGCTATAAGATTTATTTTTCTCGGGACAAAACTCAGTTCGAACTCCTCAAATGTTTTCAAAAGATCCATGACATCATTCCGATAGGGCCTAAGTCTGGGATGATTTGCATTATACTCCCCATTAACTTGCCTAATTATTAACTCAGAATCCACATATACAATTATTTTCTTGGCCCCTAACTTTTTCAGTAGATGTAAGCCTAAGAGCAGGGATTCATACTCCGCTATGTTGTTAGAACACTGAAAGTTTAATTTGCAAGAAATACATTCTGTGTGCTTGCTTTCAGTGTTAGTAATCCAGACACCTGCACCAACATTTGTTATAGTGCATGACCCATCAAAATACATACTCCAGAGGGGATCATTTTTAGTTTTATCAGTTTGGTGAACGTCCTCTGTATGATTTGACTCCTCATGTTTCTCACCGGGTTGAGGATTGTTCTCTTGACTGTCAAGATTTGAGTTTAATGGATTGATGACTTTTAGCTCAAGACCGGTGTTCGGTTTGCTAATGTTTTCAAATGTAGCGAACAGTTTTGACACTTCAGTGCTGCGCTCCTCTTCCTTCTTTTCAGTCATTGATTCTGTTAAAGTGATTTGTTCAGTGAGGGTTTCATCATTAAACATGATAAAAGAATCAAGGCTTGTACTTATAGAATATAGAGGGGAGTTTTGAGGCCTGTCTTGACTTGTAACTGTGTATTTCATATGAGACTCCCTTTAAAGTCTTCTAGTCTGATTAAAAATAGGGATAGTCGGATAGGTCATGTCCATTTGCATAGTCCCCTGTAACTTAGCCCCCCAAGATCTTGATAAAAGCATTCCATACTTTGGGGGCACATCGGCCACAACAACATCCATAACTAAGCATTTGGCTGGAATCTGGGCTAAGTTAACACAAAGGTCTTTGATCAATCCTAAACACTTGACTCTGCTTGAGTCAAAAGAGTAAAGATATTTATAAGGTCTGGTGATTTCAAGACCCAGGCTCTCCATTACAGCTTTTGGCATTAAATTATGAGAAGTGCCCGAGTCATGCATAGCGTTGTGTAGAATTTTGTCATGAATGTTCAAACTCACATAGAAGGGAGGGATAGGTCCCTCTTGAAACTTACCTTCAATCTTTGGACCAAAAATAAGCTCTGGTTGGTCATCATTGAGATTGAGTGTATCCTCATTTTCTTCTATGTTCAAATCTTTCAAAATTTTGGACCTATATGCATGTTGGGCAGATAACTCAGTCAAAGGGACATAAATTTTGATCTTTGAGATTTCCTGTTCCAGGCTAAAAGGAATTTGATTCTTTAAGGTGCTGGCTTCAGCCTTGTTTACTGCCACTTTATCAGCAACAACAACTTGCTGATTTGTTTTATCTACAGTTGACACAACGGTTGAAAAATGAGTACTAGCTGAAGTGTTAGTACTACTGATGTTTGCACTCCGTTTTTCAAGATTTTGAGTGTCTTTCTCTTTACCTTTACCAGAATTATCAACCACTATTTTGTCCTTTTGTTTGACTGCTTTAGGCTTGGTTGCAACATTGTTTTGAGAAGATTTGTCAGAAGTTTTGTTGTTGGGGATTTGTTGACTAGATCTACTTCTGAGTTCATATTCTTTTGAAGGCTCTGTGACGACGTTTTCCATGTTTTGATAATAATGTTCATTATCATCTCTTTTGTCGTCATAAGGTGTATAAAGACCTTGTTTCCTATCATAATGAACCTCAAAGTCATCATCATCTACCCCAAATAGGTTAATATCATTTCCCTCTGTCATTTCATCTTGTCCGCGTGTTGTGATGCTGTTGTAGCATTTCTATCATCATATAATGGGATTTTGGACTGATAGTCCTGTGGAAGATTGACTAATGGTACAGGAAGGACTAAAGGAGCATACCATGCTACCGTGATATGTGGGGGAGGTGGATTGACAAGAGTGGGTGTGGGCTGAAGTGAAGTGGTTTGAACTATAGATGAAGGATGAAAAGGAGTGGATGGGACTACAGTAGATTGCTGAGCTGACCTTGGATGAGAGACACCTAGATTAAAGAGAAAATGTAAATCGAGAGGTGTTATTTCTCTATTCCCAAGATGTTCACTTGTTTCAGGAGATGAATGTGAAGACTCAGAATCTAACTGATCTAAATCACCAAATGACCTAGTCCTAAAGGGATTGACTAAGTCAGCTTGTGATTGTTGTAGAGCTGAAAGATTTTCAGGGACTGAATTAGCTCTTAGGGGTAATCTGAAAATAGTTGAAGATTCTATCTTAGGAGACTTCCTAAGGATTCTTTCTGGGTTATCAACTATCTCAGGTGGATCAGGGCCAGGATGGGCTCTAGTGTGAATCTTTCTAGGAGCCACTATGCTATGTTTTTTGGACCCAAATAAACAGGAAAAATTCAACCAAGTATGAAAATCTTTGAGAGGTTGACTAATATGTTTTCACAATCTTAATCCTATAGTCCTCTAACTGAGTTTGAAAGATATTACAATGATGAGGGTTCTTCCCAGTGGAGTCTTAAGGTCTGCTCAGGGTTGTGGAGTCGCCAGGTGGAAAGTTCAGAGTGTTTTCAAAGAGATACACTATCCACCACAGTGCTGGTGAAACATCCTTTTTCAAGGATATCCTGAAACACAACAGACTCTAACCAGAGATTGACTGGGAGGGAATTCACCAGATATGTCACCTCTAAAAGATGATGAGATTCGGAGGCTACTTGGCCCTTTCCAGACTCTGTCTAAGAGTATGAGGTAAAACACCACCAATGGTAAATGAAAGGTAAGAGTAAGTGTTTTACTACCAATGAGAAATGTTTTTGGTATTTTCTGAGTTTTTTTATTTATTTGTGTGGTTTCCAAGAATGTCCTAACTTTGCTTCAAAACTTAGCTACGGTTGTGAGACAAAGACAGTCTATTCTTATGGCTAAGCTAGCTGTTTTTTCCAAGGTTAGATGAAGACTTATCAGAATCCTAGGGTTTACCTAGATTGTCACTGATTCAAACAAGTTCCATCATGATTACCATTTCTTGCTAGTGCTTGAAAAAGCTTCTTTTTACTCACAATGTTTTATGAGGATTTTGGGTTTTCGTTCCCCAGTGGAGTCGCCAGAAATTTTGGGGTTCTGTAATTTATTAGCAAGATTGGCAGAGTTGCAGACTGAAGAGAATGACATGATCAGAAGAATAAATCAGACCGTTCATCTTCAGCAGACTAGAGAGGAAGTGTATAACAAAGCATTACACAAACAAGACAACATCAAAAAGATTTTTGATAGAAGAACAAAGGCCAACAATTTCAAGATTGGGGACAAAGTTTTAAAGTGGGACTCAAGGAGGGAAGAAAAGGGAAAACATGGAAAATTTGACAACCTATGGCTCGACCCTTACTCTATTCATTCAATTGCGGGTAATAATGCATTTTTCTTACAGGAACTGGATGGAACATAAATGTTTGGGGGTCCTGTCAATGGCAGGATGCTTAAGCATTACTTCTCTTGATCCATTTTATGTTAAAAAGCCTTTTTGTCTTTTTCCATTATGAATATTCCATTCCCCATTGCATTCAAGGTTATGAAAAATCAAAAATACAAAAAACAAAGAAAAAGAAGAAAAGAGGGCAGAAATGAAAACAACAAAGGCAAAGCCCCATGCCAAAAAGAGAAACAAATCTGAAAGTGTGCAAGCTTAAATGCCACTCCTACTAAACACACTTCTAATTAGTCAAACAGTTTAGCCTTGACTAATTAGTTTTCAATTTTCTGCTGATAGGATAGTGAATTTGATTTGCCAAAATGTTCAATCTAGGCTTATCAGTAGATAGATTAGGATAGAAATTGAAGGTTCAAACAAACTCAAAATCTGAACCAAAGTTTCCAAAAAGATGACTCAAAACTATGTTAAATTCTGAGTCAAAGAATGTAAAGATCTGGTTCTAATCAGCTTAAAATCTGAACCAGAAGAAAAGCAAGGACAGCTCAAACAAAAGCAAAAACAGAGCTGTGAAGAAAGGAGAAGGCTATGATAAGAGACTTTCAGATCCTAAGCCTTCCGTTTTGATTTTAATTCCCTGCAAATAATAATTTATGTGCAACTTGTTGTTATGCCATAGATCATAGCTAGTCAAACAACTTAATCTCGGCTTGGCTGTTTCTGAATTTCTGTTGTAGAATTTAGAGAATGAAAGTCTGTTGGACAGTTTAATCCCAACAGACAGTAGATTAGGTAGAGAAATATCTTAGCTCAACTGTTTAATCTGAGTTCAGGGAGAAATAAGGAGTAGAATTAGATTATTTTTTATTCTTTCAAAGGAATAAAATGTTGTGAAAAGAGTTTTCCAATCCAAGTGCACTCTGATGAAGAAAAAATATTAGATCAGTAGGATTGGGTAGGTAGAAAGTTGTATTGATGAAGTCTAGTATTCTTTCATAACTGATGTTTTTTTTTTCAGAGCAAAGCAGGATCATCCAGCAAAGGAAGAGCAATCTAAAGGATCAGGCACAAGTCAGCCTCCTAGAGAAATCAAGCCTGAATTCTTGATGCCTTAAAGAAGGAACCATCCCCAAGGAGAGCCACTGTTAGCCACCTATAAAATTTGATCATACCAAAGGTGGCTAAATTTTCTTTGAGCCTTCAAGGAACAATTTTTCCCTATGAAAAACTGTTGGCTCTTGAAGACTTTTGAAGGCATCATGCCTCTGTCTAGTTTCCCATACTGCTGTTTTCATCTCAAAAACCTCTGAAACCCCTACAAAAATCCAAAATCCAATACTCCTACAAACATCCCTTTCCCCTTCCTTCCCCTCAAAACTAACCTCCTTTTCTATCCCTCTGTTTCCCCATGAAAATCCATCATTTCTATGTTTCTCCTTTTCCCCTCATCAAAATTCATTTTATAAGGTTGAAAACCCACTTTTTAACCTTGCTGCAACCTTTATTTTATTTGAAAAACCATAGAAAACCCATATTTTCTATGTCCCGCGCTTAAGCCCCCTCGGGCTAAGCCTCCAACCCTTTTCTTTCATGCGCCCAAGCGCCAGAACCAACTGCTAAAGCTTGCAGGCGTTTATCCTCCCCAATAATTTTTCTCCGCCAAAACCATTAAAAACCTTTGTAAATATGTGTTTTTGGGTTTTAATTAATTTCCAAATTTTCCGCCCGTATAAATCATGGAGCAATCTCAACTGTAGATCTGCTTAGAAAATCAAACGGTGCGGAGCGCGACTCACCATGGTCCCCACCTCCAGCGCGCTGGTTGCCCAAAACCGCGTGGTATTTTTCGCACCACCTACGGGCCAAAAGCTGTTTTCATCCATTTTCCAGTGATTCCATATGACGGTTGACGCGTGTCCCTGGTACGGTTTGAAAACTGCCGTGCAATCGTTGTCCGTCGCGCGTTAAAGTCCGGGCCAGGATGCCCAGCGAAATGGATCTCCGCCGTCCGATCTGGGCCCCCTCATCCAACGGTTGTCGATCGCCGAAAGTGTCTGATGGATAACCAAAGCATCCGTGCGATAACCAGGCCCTCGTACATCCGCAAATAAATCTCCACCGTCAATCTGATTTGCATATCGACGGCCCATATCGCGTCGCCCGATTCCGTTGCCCAGTCAAAGTTTCCTCGCCGCTGAATTTCCATTACTTGCTCCCAACCGTCGATCATGCGTGATCAACAACTCAGATTTGACCCTCCTCCCCCATGATTTTTCGACCATTCTGAGATTAAATCCCAGCCGTTGGATGATGCCATCCAATGGCCCTCCTTCCCCCGCACATCCTCCGATGCAGATTTCCCTATAAAGCAGGATTTTATAACGTTTTGTTTGTATTTCGCAGGTTTTCGAAAGTTTTCACTATGAACGAAGAAAATTTGAAAGAAGAGGGTGACGACTCTCTTGCTCTCGATTTACCAAAGGAAATCGACCACCGGGTTTAAAATTTCACATTCACCAGTGTTTCATGAACCATTGATGCATTACAGACCTTGTGCGGCCCTGCGCAACAGAAAGAAAACACGGATTAAGCACAGAAAAAGAGTATCAGCGCTGAAGACCAGGATGAACCAGAACAGAGAATTGATGGAAAAATTAGTGGGGATTATGGCTAAGACAGTTATCAAAAGCCTAATCCCCAATCTAAAACACATTTTAAAGAAAAACCTAAAGTGTTTTATCAGGAAAACCCTCCACTGCCACAGATGGAGGCGAATTGATTCCTCCCAGCGACTAAAGTGCCACCTGTGCCTCAAAGTATTCAATCAGGAACATAATTTATTGAGCAGGATCAGATATTTTACCTCGACGCAGCCGAAGAGCTACTTCTACTAGGGATTTAATGAAAGAATATCTGCAGAGTAACCCTAGCATCACACAGAGCCTCAAAGGTAAAAAAAAGCTCCCTTCGAGCTTAATTCATAAGTGTAAATCAATTAATGCAGTGAAACACCTGTACAGTTTATTCATTGAGCCTCCAAGGGCCAAGAAAACATTACTCTGTATTAATTGTATTTGAGATCTTTAATCAAATCTCACCTTCTCATCCTTCTATATATACTTCAGTAGAAGATGAGTGAGGGGTTGGTTGTTGATGTAATTGCTGAAGCATTGTAATGTAATTGAGCTGAAGACTCCTGATTGTAAATAGTGATTTCACTGGCTCTTGGAGCTCTGCTTGTAACAGATAAGTTAGGTTATGAAAGAAAGATGAATTAAAACACTGGACTTGAAGATTGTAACTGGTTTGGAGCATCAATACAAGCTGATTCATGGGATCCTGGTCTATGTTGACGGTGATGTTATTCTTATTGTAACTTGTTATTTTATTCCTGTTTTCATTTTGTTTCATTTTCTTCTGTGAAGAACAGTTTAAACAGTGTTAGGGCCTACTGCATATCAGTAACCTTCTCTGGCTGAGAAATCTTTATTTAAATGTTTTCTTTCAACGGTGTTATTTGGAAATGATTTAATTTAGTTTAAACATAGGAATGTTGGCGTTCCCTCGTCATGTTGTCTTAGCTGAATATTATTTTTGAATGTTACTTTCAGTATATGTTGTGTGAAGTTGAACTGAGGAAGATATGGTGAGCCCTGGTCCCAATATTGTTTGCATAACTGTTTGATTGTTTCCCTTAGAATGTGTTAAAATTTGGGTAGTTTCAAAGTACTTACCAGATCTTAGGCCATTCTGTGTTATCTCTGTGATTGTCTTTGAAGTAGCCAAGTAAAGAAGAGATATGAGAGGATTTGTGGTGAGCCCGGCCCGCTAGTTTCTACTCCAAAGGTTGCCTTCAAGTTTCCCTTAGTTTTTGTATGTTTTCTATTGGAAGTGTATCAAAGGCTGGCTAGTTTCAAAGTACTTACCAGATCCTAGTTTGCTTTCATGTTTTTCTTAAGTGCCTGGTCAAAGGCTGGCTAGTTTCAAAGTACTTACCAGATCTTGGGCTGCCCTTTGTTCTCCATCTGTTTGAATTCTCCTTCTTATTGTACCATTTCATTCCATAAATCAAACTTCAAAGAGATCCTCAGATATAGATGACTTGCCGACTCACTCTTGAACTTGATTGTTTCACTTTCTAAATCCTCTTTGACTCATAGCCTAATGGACCTAAAGCCCGCCACTGTATCTTTTCTTCGATCACCAAAACTTACTCTTTGCCTCTAACCCTCACTTTAGAACTGCAACTTTTTGGGACTTTTCAATTCTAACAACAATCAACAAGTCTGTGTTCTATCCAAAAACAAACAAACCCTCGGACTTCATAATCATGGCCTACTTATCATTATTCCAAACTTCAAAGACAAATCCATCTTTGCACTCACTGGAGAGATCCCTCTCCGGATTCAGGAGGGCTAGATCCTAGAATCCCAAAGTTGGTTGAAACGATGTTGCTTCTGTAATTGGACTCTGCCAATCTTGCTAATAAATTACAGAACCCCAACATTTCTAGCGACTCCATTGGGGAACGAAAACCCAAAATCCTCATAAAACATTGTGAGTAAAAAGTAGCTTTTTCAAGCACTAGCAAGAAATGGTAATCATGATGGAACTTGTTTGAATCAGTGACAATCTAGGTCAACCCTAGGATTCTGATAAGTCTTCATCTAACCTTGGAAAAAACAGCTAGCTTAGCCATAAGAATAGACTATCTTTGTCTCACAACCGTAGCTAAGTTTTGAAGCAAATTTAGGACATTCTTGGAAACCACACAAATAAAAAAAAAAACTCAAAAAATACCAAAAACATTTCAGATTGGTAGTAAAACACTTACTCTTACCTTTCATTTACCATTGGTGGTGTTTTACCTCATACTCTTAGACAGAGTCTGGAAAGGGCCAGGTAGCCTCCGGATCTCATCCTCTTTTAGAGGTGACATATCTGGTGAATGTCGTCCCAGTCAATCTCTGGTTAGAGTTTGTTGTGTTTCGGGATATCCTTGAAAAAGGATGTTTCACCAGCACTGTGGTGGATAGTGTATCTCTTTGAAAACACTCTGAACTTACCACCTGGCGACTCCACAGCCCTGAGCAGAACTTAAGACTCCACTGGGAAGAACCCTCATCATTGTAATATCTTTAAAACTCAGTTAGAGGACTATAGGATTAAGATTGTGAAAACAGATTAGTCAACCTCTCAAAGATTTTCATACTTGGTTGAATTTTTCCTGTTTATTTGGGTCCAAAAAACATAGCATAGTGGCTCCTAGAAAGATTCACACTAGAGCCCATCCTGACCCTAATCCACCTGAGATAGTTGATAACCCAGAAATAATCCTTAGGAAGTCTCCTAAGATAGAATCTTCAACTATTTTCAGATCACCCCTAAGAGCTAATTCAGTCCCTGAAAATATTTCAGCTCTACAACAATCACAAGCTGACTTAGTCAATCCCTTTAGGACTAGGTCATTTGGTGATTTAGATCAGTTAGATTATGAGTCTTCACATTCGTCTCCTGAAACAAGTGAACATCTTGGGAATAGAGAAATAACACCTCCTGATTTACATTTTCTCTATAATCTAGGTGTCTCTCATCCAAGGTCAGCTCAGCAATCTACTGTAGTCCCATCCACTCCTTTTCATCCTTCATCTGTAGTTCAAAGCACTTCACTTCAGCCCACACCCACTCTTTTCAATCCACCTCCCCCACATATCATGGCAGCATGGTATGCTCCTTTAGTCCTTCCTGTACCATTAGTCAATCTTCCACAGGACTATCAGTCCAAAATCCCATTATATGATGATAGCAATGCTACAACAGCATCACAACATGTGGACAAGATGAAATGACAGAGGGAAATGATATTAACCTATTTGGGGTAGATGATGATGACTTTGAGGTTCATTATGATAGGAAACAAGGTCTTTATACACCTTACGACGACAAAAGAGATGATAATGAAGATTATTATCAAAACATGGAAAATGACGTCACAGAGCCTTCAAAAGAATATGAACTCAGAAGTAGATCTAGTCAACAAATCCCCAAAAACAAAACTTCTGAAAAATCTTCTCAAAAAAGCGCTGCAACCAAGCCTAAAACAGTCAAACAAAAGGACAAAATAGTGGCTAATAATTCTGGTAAAGGTAAAGAGAAAGACACTCAAAATCTTGAAAAACGGAGTGCAAACATCAGTAGTACTAACACTTCAGCTAGTACTCCTTTTTCAACCGTTGTGTTAACTGTAGATAAAACAAATCAGTAAGCTGTTGTTGCTGATAAAGTGGCAGTAAACAAGGCTGAAGCCAGCACCTTAAAGAATCAAATTCCTTTTAGCCTGGAACAAGAAATCTCAAAGATCAAAATTTTTGTCCCTTTGATTGAGTTAGCTTCCCAACATGTATATAGGTCCAAAATTTTGAAGGATTTGAATATAGAAGAAAATGAGGATACACTCAATCTCAATGATGACCAACCAGAGCTTATTTTTGGTCCAAAAATTGAAGGTAAGTTTCAAGAGGGACCTGTCCCTCCCTTCTATGTGAGTTTGAACGTTCATGACAAAATTCTACACAACGTTATGCATGACTCGGGCGCTTCTCATAATTTAATGCCAAAAGCTGTAATGGAGAGCCTGGGTCTTGAAATCACCAGACCTTATAAAGATCTTTACTCTTTTGACTCAAGCAGAGTCAAGTGTTTAGGATTAATCAAAGACCTTTGTGTTAACTTAGCCCAGATTCCAGCCAAATGCTTAGTTATGGATGTTGTTGTGACCGATGTGCCCCCAAAGTATGGAATGCTTTTATCAAGATCTTGGGGGGCTAAGTTACAGGGGACTATGCAAATGGACATGACCTATGCGACTATCCCTGTTTTTAATCAGACTAGAAGACTTTACATGGAGTCTCATATGCAATACACAGTTACAAGTCAAGACAGGCCTCAAAACTCCCCTCTGTATTCTATAAGTACAAGCCTTGATTCTTTTATCATGTTTAATGATGAAACCCTCACTGAACAAATCAGTTTAACAGAATCAATGACTGAAAAGAAGGAAGAGGAGCACATCACTGAAGTGTCAAAACTGTTCGCTACATTTGAAAACATTAGCAAACCAAACACCGGTCTTGAGCTACAAGTCATCAATCCATTAAACTCAAATCTTGACAGTCAAGAGAACAATCCTCAACCTGATGAGAAACATGAGGAGTCAAATAATACAGAGGACGTTCACCAAACTAATAAAACTAAAAATGATCCTCTCTGGAGTATGTATTTTGATGGGTCATGCACTAGAACAAATGTTGGTGCAGGTGTCTGGATTACTAACACTGAAAGCAAGCACACAGAAACAGAGGAATTAGAAACTCTGCATTCTAAAGATGAAATTTTGCCAAGTGGTCTAACCCCTTTAGAAGAGTTGTTTGATTTTAACGATGTGGCCAAAAAACCCAAACTGGAACCTGTAGAGACTGAAGTGGAAGAGTGCAACATAGGCAGTAAGGAAAAACCGAAAATGATCAAACTGTCCAGAACTTTTCCGACTCACATTAAACTCAAATACATAGAGTTGTTCAAAGAATTTTCTGATGTTTTTGCATGGAGTTACGAAGATCTTAAGTCCTATGACACCGAAATAATACAGTACAAAATCCCTCTCAAATAAAACCAAAAACCATTCAAATAGAAACTGCGCAGAATAAACCCTGTACAGCTGCCCTTGGTCAAGAAGGAAATCATGAAGATGTATGATGCTGGTATTATTGTCCCTATTAGATATTCTGAATGGGTATCTAATTTGGTGTCTGTTAGGAAGAAGACTAGAGAAATCAGGCTTTGTATAGATTTTAGAGATTTAAACAAAACTTCATTGAAAGACAACTACCCTTTACCAAAAATGGATCATATCTTACAAAGGGTAGTAGGGTCTAAAAGAATTTCTTTGCTTGATGGCTATTCGAGGTATAATCAGATCTTAGTTCACCCTACTGATCAATTAAAGACAGCCTTTACTACACCATGGGGCACTTTCATGTATGTGAAAATTCCTTTTGGTCTAATGAATGCTGGAGAAACTTTCCAAAGAGCCATGGACATAGTATTCTCGGAAGAATTAGGCTTCTTCATCATTATCTATCTTGATGATGTCACTTTGTTTTCAAAAATAGATGAAGAGCATTTAGAACATTTAAGAAAAGTTTTTGAGAAATGCAGAAAGTTTGGGATATCTTTAAACCCTAAGAAAACACTATTTGGTCTCCAAGAAGGTAAACTACTTGGGCACATTATTTCTGAGGAGGGTATAAAGATATATCCAAAGAGGATTGAGGCCATATTGCAAATCTCTCATCCTCGAAACGTCAAGGAGATTCTGATCTTTCATTGGAAAGATCAACTTTTTGAGAAGGTTCATCCCCAACTTGGCTGAGCTCCTTAGGAATATCACAAACATGTTAAAGAAGAGACGAGGGTAAGGACCTTGGGACTTGAGAACATCCTTTGAGCTGGTGAAACAAGCATTAGTAAAAAACCGGTTCTCATAAGTCTGATTTTTCAAAATTTTTTTATATCTTTTAAGTGTGAGAACATACCATAAATTTCTTTGTCATTTTATAGAAAAATCCACAAGGACAAGGCAGCCTATTGCAATTTCTTTTAAGTAGGCATTGAGGATGCCCCTTGAAGTACAACATTATGGAAAAGCAAGCTTTTGCTTTGGTTAAAGCTTTAAATATTTAGGTGTACATCCTTCACTCACATATCATTGCCTTTGTCCCAAATTCGGTTGTTAAAAGAACATCCTAACAACAGAACCCAAATGGTAAGAGAGGTAAGTGGATCACTATTATTCTTGAATATGATTTAGAGATAAAACCCACTAAACTCATCAAAGGCCAAGGTCTAGCTAGATTACTGGCTGAAAGCAATTGTGAAGTTCTTGATATTAATATGATTAATGCTTTGGATAGCCAAGAAGAATTCTCGACTCCCATTGTTGAAGACCATTTTATGAATTCTCCTTGGTACGCTGATATTGTTTATGTTTTGCTTAATTTAAATACACCTCCTGGTTTGACTAAAACGAAGGCAAGGTTCTTGAAGCTGAAAGCAGTAAACTATTGAATTATAGATAGATGTCTTTATTGGAAAAATGCAAGTGGTATATTACTTAAATGTTTGCCTAAGTTTGATGCAGAGAAGGTTAAGCAGGAATTCCATGAAGGAGAGTGTGGTGGTCATTTGTACTGGAAGTCAATAGCCAACAAAATTTTGAGGGTTGGTTTCTATTGGCCTACTATTTTTTCTGATATACACAAGGTGACCACTACTTGCCATAAATGCCAACTGTTTGGTGAAGAGATGACCACTGCTCTTGACTAGCTTATGCAAGGAGAGATAGCTTCTTTTTATAGAGGAAAAGGATGAGGTTGGGATCCCTACAAAGGTGGAAGGGAGGCCTATCCTTTAGGAGGTTCCCACAAGAGGTGGAAACCATAAACTAAAGGAGGGAGTCCGTGGTTGTTCAGTCCAACCACTCCCAATAACTCATCCTCGAAGTTGTTAGAGTGGAATATCCACCTCTATTTTTAAAAAAAATTCCATAAAAAACTCGACACAGGTGTCTAACTGGGACAGAGTGCCCAATGGCACAGGGTCTAGCGTTAGTCTTCCTCATTGGCGCGAGGGCAGAAATGAATACTCATGCCAAGGCAAAAACATGGGTTTCTGAAGCTCTGCTCAGGGAATTGTAAACATAAGGAATATTTCTCTCATGTAAAGGGATTCAATGATGGTTTTCGCAAGGCATGACACTTCTTATTAGTCATAGAAATGACCCTCCAATGTGTGAGATGGGGATTGTAGGGACAGTGAAAAAAATTTGTGTAACAATGATATCAAATGCACAGGGTAACATCAGCAGTCTTTGGAGTCCTAGGACCTAGTCTTCCTGGACTTAGAGAGGGCTTTCTCTATTGTATGCAAAGGATGTGAACTTGTTTTCCTCCAGCGTTTTGATTTTAGGCTAGTTTTTAAGTGTAGGGTTTCTTTGTTTGTTTTGGTTGGGTAAGATGATCAAGAAGAATAGATGGAATGAGGAAATCTTCAAGTCATTGGGCTATGGAGTCTATAAAATCCATGTAAAGTTCAACAATGGATTGGGGAGCATCACAGGGAAAATCTAGCATTGGTCAATGGATTTTCAAGGTTTATGGGAAATGAGATGGACATCAAGTTTGGGAACAATGGTAGGGAAAAGGGAAATCAAGAATCCTTTATCATGTACCTTTTTAACAAGGAGGGACTTAAATACATAAGCATAAAGAAGCAATCAATAGACAGGGAAAACCAGTAACTCTTTGATTCAACTTAAGAAAATAAGCATTCAAGACAAACATTCCAATGGAATATAGAAGGCAAGAAACTCATTTAACTTCTAGTGATTTCACCTTCAAGGTTAGAAATAATTCAAGATACACATATAACTTTAATCAAAGAAGAGGGAATTCCTAAAGATCATTGATCATAGTTATGAAGATTTCCAAAACAATTATTCAAGCATGGACAAAGGGTATGATCAAAACATAGCCTCTTTGGCAGACCTAATTAATGGTACTTTGGAGAGAAACCTCAAGAACAGTGTTTAGTGATATCAAACAAGCAGGGCTAGCCATAAATAATCTTTGATACCTCCTGTATTAAACCATTCATGAAATAAACAAGCTTAGGGGGTCTAGAGAGCAATTAAGAATTCTCTAAATTTGCCTCATGATGGCCCGTTAGAAAGCTAGCTGAGTCTACCTTCCAAATATACCATTGGTTTTCTGATTGAGCTCCTATAACCTGTCCAAAAGTAATTTTCCCAACAGTGCTCTGAGCGCACCGCCAAGCCTGAAAATCAGGTAGAAAGGTGAAAATGAGGTGTTTTTTGGCCTTTTGAGGTGTCAAAAATGCTCCAAATGCTCTAAAATTTGGTGAGCATAGTGTAATAGGCATGAGAAATCCAAAAATGTTAAGTTCTCCCTCTGAGGATGCCTGAGGAAAAAGCATAGCGCTAGGGGTGTTGCGCTTATAGGCCTCCAAATTCACAAAAAAAAAATAGAAAATTGTCAAATTTTCTTCAAAATTTGTGGATGTATCCCTCATGGGGTTTAACAGACCTGTAGAGAAGTTTGTGCCAAAATTCCAGGTTAACCTGGCCTTTTGCCTCTTTTAGTGCTTGGATCTTGGTTTGGGCCTTCTTGAGTTTAGCCCTTGCAACTTGGTTTCTCTAGGCATAATGCTTAGTCATCCTCCTTTGGAGATCAAGATCCTAATTTTCCTTCTTCCACTTAGCCTCCAAGTGTATGTTGGCTCTTTCCAACCAAGGCTCCCGATAATGTGCTATCTCCATGGCTAACAACTCATCTAGGGGGAGTTTTTCTGCTAGGGCTACTTCTTGTTCTCGTTGCTTTTCCAATGCCTTGTTCAACCCCATGGTTCTAGGCATCCTCCTAGATTGTCCTTCCTCATCCTCACTCTCTTCATAAGTGCCCATGAAATATTATAGTTTTACCTGTGCCCTTTGGGATTCTTTCTGGGCCTTGATGGCTTTAGCTTCATAGATTTCAATTTTTGCTCCTAGTTGCTTGTTCTCCAAGTCAAGGGCATCATTTACACTCTTGGCCCTATTCAGATTTGATTGGAGGTATTCAATGAGTGCATTTTTGTTTTGGATGAGAAAGTTTGAGATTCTTGCTTCATTCTCCTCATAATTTTCTACCTGAATGATTTCAAACTCCCTTTCCACCTCATGATATTCTTCTTCTTCCTTTACCTTTTGTTTTCCTTTGTCTAGTGGCTGAGCTGAGGTGGATGGCATGGTCCCTTGCTTTTTGGAGGCAGCAAACACAATCCTTGGCCTTATTTAATAGGTTAATGAAAGAGGTGTGATCGTGTTCTTGTTGGTGTCTTCCTCGTGGCTATGATCCTTGTTGCCATCATCAAACTCTTCATTTTGTCCTTCATTACAACTGCTTGCATTTTCACTGCTGTGATCATCATTTGGACTATTAGCCCCTTCACCATTTTCACTGTCATCATGATAGTCATGACTGTCATGATTGTCTTCCTCCTTGTTGTATTTTCCATCACTAAAGCTTGCTTCTTGGGTGTCACTACCGCCTTTAGTTTCTGCATTGCCCTCACTGTCATTATCCTTATCATTGTCATCCTCTTCCTTTGTTTCCATGTCCTCTACCTCTTTGTCACTATTTTGCTCGTTATTTTGCTCACTGTTTTCATCTTCATCATTGTCATGCTCACTTCCCCTCTCTTCATTATCTACCTATGTCTCTACTTTTTCTGTTTCTTCTTCGTCATCTGCCTCTGTCTCTTCTTCACTTTCTGTTTCCGCCCTTTCATCATTTCCTTCTTCTTCCTCTTCATTTTCTTCCTCTGCCTCATCATTTTCTACCTCTGCCTCTTGTTGGCTTAAATCATGATTACCCTCATCTTCATTTTGGGCTGACTTATGGTCACTCTCACCTTCTTCATTTTGTTCATCATCGTAAACCTCCTTTGTTTCCATGTCTTCTACCTCTCATGGGCTCAACTCATCATCTAAATCATCTTAATTTTCGTTTGACTCATAATCATCCTCTCCCTGATTTTCACTTGATTTTTCATTGCCACTTTCTTCTTCATTTGATGCATCAATCGAAGGGGGGGAAGGTAGGTTTCCTTGGGGAGGTGATATAGGTGTAGAGGACGACGTATGGTCAGTAGGAGGTGATGGAGGAGTAGAAGGGGGAGGATGAGCTGATGAAGGCAAGTTTGGTTGATGATGGGGTTATGGACTTGTGAAGACTTCATGGGCTATGAACACCTCCCAAGGTATGCCCTTTTGTTCCAGCTGATGTAGGACCACCATCTTGATCAAGGAGTGGTGGAATAAACTATGCATTTGCTGGGTATAACTTCTCCTTCGGAAAACAAAAGACATCTTGTCAATACTTCTATATAAGTAGTAAGGAAAATGAAGCAATTTAACCCTGGTAAAATGCATGAGGATTCTAACATGGTAGGAATAAAGTCTAGAGTATCTCCCCTCATAGGTGAAGTAGTTCCTGATAACCCTCATCAAGGGTGAAAACCTCTGTTTTAGGTGTGAGAAAGGGAAAATAGCCTTGCAGCCTTCTCTGTAACTATTTTTGACAAATGGCTCATAATGGTTCATGTCCAATCTTGATTTCTTGAACCATTTTTCACCAACAACAGGTATACTTGTAGCATTAGAGAATGGAATCTACTGATAGTTCAAAATGAACCCTTGTAAGGCTTACTTGTTTATTGTGTAATTTGAGGAAAAACAACCTTGTAAGCTCTCAATGATTTTGGACTTGTTTGACTTTCTCACAAAACTAGAAAAATCCCACATTCTGAAAAAATGTGAGAATCATGGGAGATGAAGTGATATCCACTGTGCTCTGGGGTTCAAACCTATTTACCTTCCCTCCCTTGTGCTTTGGCTTCATAGGCATTTGGCCTCCTTCACTGCTGACACTGTCTTCTGCTCCTGACATGGTGATTAGGGCTCTTTTTGGACAAACTTAGGTTTGCTTGTGACACTTAGGCACGAGGAGTGAAATGGAAATGATGGTGAGGGAAGCTGTTTAAAATGAGTGATATCGAGATGGATTTATGACTGAGTGCTTTGAGATTGATGAGGGCTTATCTTGAACTGAAGTGTAACTACCCTAACTCACACCTCCCTTTTAAAAGATAATTACTTGCTTGGAGGTTAAAAACAAAGGTTTATTTGTCATGAAGACCTAAGGTTTGCAAAGGCTAGGATTTAACCATTAAATCACCAAAAACACTTGAGGAGGAGGGAAAAATACCACCTACAAGTTTTTACTCCTTTGCGGGCTCTTGAAGGAAACTTTGAGGGTGCTTTTCGTGAGCTTTTGGCAAATATTTTGCAATTTGGAGGATTTTTGGCGTAAGCATAGCGCTGAGTAGAAGTTGGGAAAGTTGGGTCCTCTGTGCACAACGTTGCATGCCTCGTGCAAGTCTATCGGCCTTTGGACGCAGTGTCGAGTAGGAAAAGACCTGTCGGGTCTCCCTAGGCGAAGCACTGCCCGAGCTTTGGGTGAGTCGGGCCTCTGTCTAGGCGCAACACTGGCACAAAATGGGCGATTTGGGCCTCTGTGCGTAGCGCTGGGCCTGTCGGGTCAGCCTCTGAGTGCAGCGTCATGCCTGTGGGGTGTTGGGTTTTCATGGGCGCAACACCAGGTTGTACGCACAACACATGCAGTTATACGCGTAGCGCAGTGCAAAAATTGCACTGTGGAGACCCCTATTCGCACAGCCCCGGGTCCTGAGCATAAAGCTAGTAAATTGGCCCAGAAATTGACCCAAAACTCAGAAAAATTATCCTGAAAGCTATTTTCTCTTCTTGCAAATGACAAATGAGGAAAAATGATAATTAAGATGCCTTTATACCCTTGGAAAAATAAACTAAAATCAGGAACCCACTTTTGCTATTGTTTTGTCACTTTATCATTTTGACTGATATCCTTTGACCTTTTATTGCAGGTAATTTGAAAACTTTTCAAAGTGGCTCTTCTTCCTTTGGTGGTATTTTGCTAAAGAAATGAAGAGGTCCCTTGGAATCTTGAGGGTCTTGGCACTGCCAAACCTCTTTCTGTTTGCACTGAGAAACTGAAATACATGTTTTTATGTTTTTTTGGCATTTCTGACTGTAAGTGACTTGAAAACATGTTTTCTCATCTTCTTAATGATTTTGACAGTGATATATCCATTTTGAAAAAGACTATAAATCATGGCTGCTATGCCTCCTTTTGGCCACTTCTGATTTGTTGCAGGTGCCATGACACAATTTTTTTTGTCCCCTTTTTCATTCTTGGAATTTGACAACCTTAGTTACACAACAGTAAACTCATGATTAGCTTAACTTCTTATCTTGAAACTAAATCCTATGCTTTATTCCTTTTACCATTTGAGGGAATTTGACTGCACTTGAAGACTTGACCTTCCTCACACTGATACTCTTCGCATTTTTTCCATTTGATGTAGTGAAGCATTGTTACCTTGGCAAACCATGGAGGTCACCTTTAAGAGCCTTTTTAAAACTTTCCGGCTGTTGTCATCATGAAGGCTCATAGTCTTCATTTAACCCTCTTTTCCTATCTTCTCAATGTTAGCCCCCCTATGAAATTTTTGACAAACAAATAGGGGGCTAAATTGTTTTTGGCCTTCAAGGAATGCATTTCTTCTGAAAACACAGTCTCCTTGAAGCCTCCTTGTGCCTTTGCCCTTTGATAGTATCCCCTCTACTGATTTCCTTTATAAAGCCTCTCTGTTATGAAGAAATGCCCAAAGGCCCCCTTTTCCTTCTTATTTCACCCCCAATTAGCCTCCATTTTATCCCCCTTTTCTTCCCCTTCTATTTCCCTTCTTACCTCTCAAATCCCCCCAAGTTCCCCTTTAAATTCTACCCTTACCCCTTTGGTGGCCATTATCCTCCCTTATTCCTCTATCGTTACCTTTCCCCAACGGAGTCGCCATTATGTTGGGGTTCCCATGTTTTGGCAGATTTGGCAATACCAAAAGATGAGACAACATCAAACCACTTTGGGGCCCTAGGATCTAGCCCTCCTGGACCCGGAGAGGGATCTCTCCAAATAGAGCAAAGAATGATAAATATTTGAAAGCTCAGATTGAAATGTTAGGCTAGTTATGAAGCACATAAGGAGGTTTTAAAATGGTTGTTGTTGTTCAGCTGTTGGGGTCTTGCTGTTAAAGGGATTCATTCCGACTGTTAGAACAGTCCTGGGAGGGAGTAGCAGAGTAGTTGTATGTAATAGGCTGGGAGGAGAAAGTCTGGACTGTACTAGCCATTGAGCTTATTGTACATGACTGGTTTTGCATCAATTACTCAAAGCACATTTCACAGGATCCTGGTCTATTACTATTGGTGATGTTCTTCTTACTTCGTTTAATGCATTTCCATATTGTTTCATCGTTCTTCTGGGCTTGCATCAGAATAATGGTATAGGATTCACCCTTGTTAGGTGCCCTATGTTGTCTGCTCTCCTTGCCTTCAATGTTTTCTGCTAAATGTGTTATCTGAGAATTGATTTCTGTCAATTTAACCAGCGTAGTGGATGTTGTTGCCTGCTCTCTGATGTATGAGTTGATTGGATCAGTTCTTGGATGTTCTTGTTGGGTTTAAGCTGGAAGGTTTGGGAACACTGGGGATGAGTGTTAGCCCTGTCCACTAGGATCCTTGCGCGACCAGCCGGCCTTTCTAAGATCCCTTCGTTAATCTTATCTCTGTTTTCCCCTTGGAGTTGCTAAAGCAGACCTGGAGTTAAATGACCTCTGGTCTGATCTATAAGCAGCCCCTTTGTCTCTTTGAGAGCTGCCTTAGAGTATGTCCAAGCAGGTCTGGAGTTAAATGACCTCTGACCTAATCTATAGACAGAAATTTGGTTGTCTTTCCTTCTTCCACTTTCCCTCCTTAATGTTCCATTCCATCATCTGCCTAAAAGATCCTTTAGTGTAGATGACTTGCCTTTTGAAAGCCTTGGCTAGTTGTTGCATGTAATTTCCTTTCATGACTCCATAACCCAATGGATGGCACTGTCTTGGCCTATCCTCTTTGCTGAAACATCCAGCTGTTTTGTTTCCTTTCCTCCCATTACTTTCTCAGTCTATGATCTCCTGACCAACCCAACAACCAACCAACCAAATCATTTTAAAACCTCCTTTTGTGCTCCATAACTAGCCTAACATTTCAATCTGAGCTTTCAAAGATTTATCATTCTTTGCTCTATTTGGAGAGATCCCTCTCCGGGTCCAGGAGGGCTAGATCCTAGGGCCCCAAAGTGGTTTGATGTTGTCTCATCTTTTGGTATTGCCAAATCTGCCAAAACATGGGAACCCCAACACTCAAAAACTTAGGTTTTAGGGGCTGTTAGAGAAGAATAATTAGTGTTGTCTTCTAAGTTCTCTATAACCCTTTCAAGTTCATTCATTTGTTTTCAGTTCACCTCACCTTTTTCCTTTATTCATATATAACTTCTAAAAAATCTTCAATTCATGCTTGGTTGAGCTAGGGTGCCTCTATCCTTGTGATTTTGTGCACGGGCTCTTTGCTTAGCACACTGTTGGTCCAATCAATCCTAGAAACCCTGATTTTCCCTGAACATAGGATACTTACTCTTCCATTATCTTGTGTGTACCTTTAATGAAAATCAAGCCTCTTACCTTACCAATTTATCTGCTGATAGTTACATTGACACTCTTGCAGAAATGTCAATAATGGACAACTGTTCTTTGCATATTTTTAATTTGATTAAGGAGGTCTTCCTTGAACGTTTTTCTGATCTATTTTGGTAACAAGAGATGTTGAACTTATTTTCCATTTGATTCACCTTCTTGGAAAATCAAAAAAACTAATTTAGAATATCTAATACAATCCTTCAACCCATGAAAACCCCAGTGACCTAGTGGGAGGCTCTTTAGACTTGTCATTTGACTGAAAGCTTGGCTTAGGGTCCTCAAGTATGAAAACAGAGTTCCTAATAATTTTATGTATTGAAGATCCAAAATCCAATGTGGTTGATTTATCTAAAGAGTCTACAGAGATAGCTTTGAAACCATCAATGCTTGAGGCATTTGAGGAACATGGGAAAGGGTAGGCTACTTGGCAACCTAGGTGGAAGTGGAAGGGATGTAGGTAGGAAAAACAAAGTACTGAGGTTATGGGTGTGTAAATCGGATAGAGATGAGTGTCATGAGCCCATGATGGGTCTTTTGGTAGTGGTAGGCTAACCAGGGAATGACAGAGTAGTGAGATAGTGAAAAATTAATCCTAAGAATAATGAAGGCAGTGAGATTTCTAAAACTCACAATATTCATGAATTTTGTTTTTAGAGATCTAGGATAAGCATTTAGTCATCTATAAAATAACAAAAATTACTGATGAATAACAGCGGCTCCACTTGGGGAGGGAAACTCCTTTTCACGAGGTGTCCAGAACTTCAGATATCCAATCTCTGATTTTATGAAGACTAGTGCCTCATCCATTGGGAAGTCTTTCATTCTTTCATTTGTTGATGCTTCTTTTGAAGTTATGATCTCAAGAATCTGAAAAAAATGATTAATTCAACATCATCTCTAACTACCCAGCCTACTTTTCCTAGCATTTTTTCTTCCTTGGGTGCACTTGAACTGGCAAACCCTTGACATTTTTTATTTTGAAAACAAAAACAAACTATCTACTTCTACCCTTATTACTTCGAAGAGTTCAGATTATGCTAGTAAACTCTTTTTATTCTCTGCCTATACTAACTGAATGTCAAGATTAAGTTGTATGACAAACTTCATTCTCTAAGATATTGACATGAAATTGAAAACATGCTTTGAACTAGGATTAGCCAATCCAATTCACCACGAGCTGTGGAATTAGGACAAGTTGCACACAAACATTATTTTTGTACGAAAAAAAATAGAAAACATGAGGGTTGTGATTGATCATTTGTTAAGTCTCCTCATCTTTCTTTTTGGTTCAGATTTGAGCATGGAGAACCAATATCTTTTCTTCCTAATCTACTCTTACTGACAAGTCAAGTTTAGATGCTTTGACAAATTCTCTTTCACTAACCTATCAGTAATAAATTGAAAACATGTTCAGTCATTATTAGGCTAGATGACTGAACAAGACTCCTTTCTTATCAATCAGTGGCATTTAGGCTTGCACACTTTTAGTAGTACTCTTTTTGGGTATGGGGTTGTACCTCTTTTTCAAATATACCCTCTTTTTCCTTTTTCTATGTTTTTGTGTTTTTTTTAAACTAATTTTTCTCATGCAATGTTATGTACAATGAATGAAAATTTCAAACTAGGATTCTTGACAATGATGGTGCTTGAGAATCCTGTCATTGATAGGATCTCCAAATAATTCTTCTCCATTCAGCTCTTGTAAACATAAAACATTGTTACCTCCATTTTAGTGTATGGTGTAAGGATTTTTCCAAAAAATTTCAAACAGGCCATGCTGTCCTTTGAATTTTATCTTTGATTCTTGCTTCCAAACCTTGCTTTTGTCAAAGATCATTCGTAGGTGGAAAGGGTGTTCTTCATTAGTTTCAAAATAGGTAATGATGTCATCAATGTATAACATAGTGAAGAAATTTAAAACAAGATCCATGGCTCTTTGGAAAGTAGCTTCTGCACTCCTTAACCCATAAGGCATTTGATCAAACATGTAGGTGCCCGAAGGTGCTTTGAAAGTGGTTTTATGCTGATTAATTGGAAGTGTTACCACATGATTGTAACCTGAAACACTACCAAGCAATGATATATTGTTAGAAACTCCTACCCTTTGTAAAGTATGTTTATCTTGGGAAAAGGGTATTTGTTCTTTAGGGAGGGTTTGTCTAGGTACCTAAAGTTTACACATAGTCTATATCCCTTTGTTTTCTTTGTTAGTGACAAAATTTGCTCAAAAGGTTCCTGGTCTCTCTTGAAAGGAAACCTTCTTTGAATAATGTTTGTGTCACAACGCTTTAAGCTTTCGTTTCCATATACATAAGAATCCTGAAACTATTTTCACAATATTATGTATTTCTGTTTTGTGTGAACTGGTAAAGTCTTGGATAACTTAATTATTTTGGGTCTTTCTAGGCTGCCTATGTTATATTCTTCCACATTAGTCTCTGTGGGCTCCATATTTGGTATTTTAGCTACATCATTAAAATAAAAAAGCTCCTCTAATGGTGTAAGGCCCCTTGGTAATGTGTCATCTTTACATTGTAAAACCTCAAGGTCTCTTTGATCTAAATTTTCAAACAATTATTCCTTGTAAGGATGTTCAAGCAGATTTATATCAGTTGTAGAGGGCAGCTCTATTTTGTGGGCTTGTTTTTCATTAAAGAAATCTTATTCCTTCCCTAAGCTTGGTTCTGGTATTGCACAATCATTTTTAGATTGCAGAAAATCATTAATTTGTTTATCACCCTGTTGGGGTTTTGTAATTTATTAGCAAGATTGGCAGAGTCCAATTACAGAAGCAACATCGTTTCAACCAACTTTGGGATTCTAGGATCTAGCCCTCCTGAATTCGGAGAGGGATCTCTCTAGTGAGTGCAAAGATGGATTTGTCTTTGAAGTTTGGAATAATGATATTAGGCTAGTTATGAAGTCCGAGGGTTTTTTTTGTTTTTGGATGGTTGAACATGATTGTTGTTAGAGGTGAAAAGTCCCAAAAGTAAAGAGGTTCAAAGGTGAGAAGTTGCAAGAAAAAGAGTAAGTTTTGATCAAGAAGAAAGATGATGGCAGGCTTTCAGTCCATTGGGATATGGAGTCATAAGAGGATTTAATTGAAACAATCAAGTTCAAGAGTGGTCCGTGGGGCAAGTCATCTATGTCTAAGGATCTCTTTGAGGTTTGATTTATGGAATGGAGTGATACATTAAGAAGGGGAAATAAACATATGCAGAACAAAGAGCAGCCTAGGATTTGGTAAGTACTTTGAAACTATCCAGCCTTTGACCAGGCACTTAAGAAAGACATGAAAGCAAACTACGATCTGGTAAGTGCTTTGAAACTATCCAGCCTTTGATACACTTCCAATAGAAAAAATACGAAAACTAAGGGAAACTTGAAGGCAACCTTTGGAGTAGAGACTAGTGGGCCGGGCTCACCACAAATCCTCTCCTAGCTCTTCTTTACTTGCCTACTTCCAAGACAATCACGGAGATAACACAGAATGGCCTAAGATCTGGTAAGTACTTTGAAACTACCCAGCTTTTAACACATTCTAAGGGAAACAATCAAACAGTTATGCAAACAAGATGGGGACCAGGGCTCACCATATCTTCCTCAGTTCATCTTCACACAACATATACTGAAAGTAACATTCAAAAATAATATTCATCTAAGACAACAGGACGAGGGAATGCCAACATTCCTATGTTTAAACTGAATTAAATCATTTCCAAATAACACCGTTGAAAGAAAACATTTAAATAAATATTTCTCAGCCAGAGAAGGTTACTGATATGCAATAGGCCCTAACACTGTTTAAACTGTGCTTCACAGAAGAAAATGAAACAAAATGAAAACATGAATAAAATAACAAGTTACAATAAGAATAACATCACCGTCAACATAGACCAGGATCCCATGAATCAGCTTGTATTGATGCTCCAAACCAGTTACAATCTTCAAGTCCAGTGTTTTAATTCATCTTTCTTTCATAACCTAACTTATCTGTTACAAGAACAGCTCCAAGAGCCAGTGAAATCACTATTTACAATCAGGAGTCTTCAGCTCAATTACATTACAATGCTTCAGCAATTACATCAACAACCAACCCCTCACTCATCTTCTACTGAAGTATATATAGAAGGATGAGGAGGTGAGATCTGATTAAAGATCTCAAATACAATTAATACAGAGTTAATGTTTTCTTGGCCCTTTGGAGGCTCAATGAAGAAACTATACAGGTGTTTCACTGTATTAATTGATTTACACTTATGAATTAAGCTCGGAGGGAGATTTTGTTGACCTTTGAGGCTCTGTGTGATGCTAGGGTTACTCTGCAGATATTATTTCATTAAATCCCTGGCAGAAGTAGCTCTTCGGCTGGGTCGAGGTAAAATATCTGATCCTGCTCAATAAATTCTGTTCCTGATTGAATACTTTGAGGCACAGGTGGCACTTTAGTCGTTGGGAGGAATCAATTCGCCTCCATCTGTGGCGGTGGAGGGTTTTCCTGATAAAACACTTTAGGTTTTTCTTTAAACTGTGTTTTAGATTGGGGATTAGGCTTTTGATAACTGTCTTAGCCATAATCCCCACTAATTTTTCCATCAATTCTCTGTTCTGGTTCATCTTGGTCTTCAGCGCTGATACTCTTTTTCTGCGCTTAATCCGTGTTTTCTTTCTGTTGCGCAGGTCCGCACAGGGTTTGTAATGCATCAATGGTTCATGAAACACTGGTGAATGTGAAATTTTAAACCCAGTGGTCGATTTCCTTTGGTAAATCGAGAGCAAGAGAGTCGTCACCCTCTTCTTTCAAATTTTCTTCGTTCATAGTGAAAACTTTCGAAAACCTGCGAAATACAAACAAAACGTTATAAAATCCTGCTTTATAGGGCAATCTGCATCGGAGGATGTGCGGGGGAAGGAGGGCCGTTGGATGGCATCATCCAATGGCTGGGATTTAATCTCAGAATGGTCGAAAAAGCATGGGGGAGGAGGGTCAAATCTGAGCCGTTGATTGTGCATGATCGACGGTTGAGAGCAAGCAATGGAAAGTCAGCGGCGGGGAAACGTTGACTGGGCAACGGAAACGGGCAGCGCGATATGGGTCATCGATCTGCAGATCATATCGACGGTGGAGATTTATTTGTGGATGTACAAGGGCCTGGTTATCGCGCGGGCGCTTTGGTTATCCATCAGACACTTTTGGCGATCGAAAACCGTTGGATGAGGGGGCCCAGATCGGACGGTGGAGATCCATTTCGCTGGGCATCCTGGCCTGGAATTTAAAGCGCGACAGACGACGATTGCACGGCAGTTTTCAAACCGTACCAGGGACATGCGTCAACCATCATATGCAATCACTGGAAAATGGATGAAAACAGCTTTTGGCCCGTAGGCGGTGCGAAAAATACCATGCGGTTTTGGGCAACCGACGTGCTGGAGGTGGGGACCACGGTGAGTCGCGCTCCGCACCGTTCAATTTGCTAAGTAGATATACAGTTGAGATTGATCCACGATTTATACGGGTGGAAACTTTGGAAATTAATTAAAACCCAAAAACAAATATTTACAAAGGTTTTTAATGGTTTTGGCGGAGAAAAATTATTGGGGAGGATAAACGCCTGCGAGGTTTAGCAGTTGGTTCTGGCGCTTGGGCACATGAAAGAAAAGGGTTGGAGGCTTAGCCCGAGGGGGCTTAAGCGCAGGACATAGAAAATATGGGTTTTCTATGGTTTTTCAAATAAAATAAAGGTTGCGGCAAGGTTAAAAAGTGGGTTTTCAACCTTATAAAATGAATTTTGATGAGGGGAAAAGGAGAAACATATAAATGATGAATTTTCATGGGGAAACGAAGGGATAGAAAAGGAGGTTAGTTTTGAGGGGAAGGAAGGGGAAAGGGATGTTTGCAGGAGTATTGGATTTTGGATTTTTGTAGGGGTTTCAGAGCTTTTTGAGATGAAAATAGCAGTATGGGAAACTAGACAGAGGCATGAGGCCTTCAAAAGTCTTCAAGAGCCAAAAGTTTTTTATAGGGAAAAATTGTTCCTTGAAGGCTCAAAGCAAATTTAGCCACCTTTGGTATGATCAAATTTTACAGGTGGCTAACAGTGGCTCCACTTGGGGATGGTGCCTTCTTGAAGGCATCAATAATTCAGGCTTGATTTCTTTGGGAGGCTGACTTGTGCCTGATCCTTTAGATTTCTCTTCCTTTGCTGGAAGATCCTGCTTTGCTCTGAAAAAAAAAAAACATCAGTTATGAAAGAATACTAGACTTCATCAATACAACTTTCTACCTACCCAATCCTACTGATCTAATATTTTTTCTTCATCAGAGTGCACTTGGATTGGCAAAATATTTTTACAACATTTTATTCCTTTGAAAGCATAAAAAATAGTCTAATTCTACTCCTTATTTCTCCCTGAACTCAGATTAAACAGTTGAGCTCAGATATTTCTCTACCGAATCTACTGTCTGTTGGGATTAAACTGTCCAACAGACTTTCATTCTCTAAATTCTACAATAGAAATTCAGAAACAGTCAAGTCAAGATTAAGTTGTTTGACTAGCTGTGATCTATGGCATAACAACAAGCTGCACATAAATTATTATTTGCAGGGAATTAAAATCAAAACGGAAGGCTTAGGATCTGAAAGTCTCTTATCATAGCCTTCTCCTTTCTTCACAGATCTGTTTTTGCTTTTGTTTGAGCTGTCCTTTCTTTTATTCTGGTTCAGATTTTAAGCTGATTAGAACCAGATCTTTACATTCTTTGACTCAGAATTTAACATAGTTTTGAGTCATCTTTTTGGAAACTTTGGTTCAGATTTTGAGTTTGTTTGAACCTTTAATTTCTATCCTAATCTATCTACTGATAAGCCTAGATTGAACATTTTGGCAAATCAAATTCACTATCCTATCAGCAGAAAATTGAAAACTAATTAGTCAAGTTTAAACTGTTTGAGTAATTAGAAGTGCATTTAGTAGGAGTGGCATTTAAGCTTGCACACTTTCAAATTTGTTTCTCTTTTTGGCTTGGGGCTTTGCCTTTCTTGTTTTCATTTTTTCCCTCTTTTATTCTTTTTATTTGTTTTTTGTATTTTTGATTTTTCATAACCTTGAATGTAATGGGGAATGGAATATTCATAATGGAAAAAGATAAAAAGGCTTTAAAACATAAAATGGTTCAAGAGAAGTAATGCTTAAGCATCCTGCCATTGACAGGACCTCCAAAAATTTCTGTTCCATCCAGTTCCTGTAAGAAAACTGCATTATTACCCGCAATTGAATGAATAGAGTAAGGGCCGAGCCATAGGTTGTCAAATTTTCCATGTTTTCCCTTTTCTTCCCTCCTTGAGTCCCACTTTAAAACTTTGTCCCAAATCTTGAAATTGTTGGCCTTTGTTCTTCTATCAAAAATCTTTTTGATGCTGTCCTGTTTGTGTAATGCTTTGTTATACACTTTCTCTCTGGTCTGCTGAAGATGAACGATCTGATTTATTCTTTTGATCATGTCATTCTCTTCAGTCTGCAACTCTTGAATCAACTTCATAACTGATACACTAAGGCTATTTGGAAAAACTGCATCTGTACCATATACAAGCTGGAAAGGTGACATACCAATAGATTTCTTCAAAGTTAATTTGTCAGCCCAAAGTGCATGGACCAGCTTTATGTGCCAAGAATTTTTGTTGTCCTCCAACAGTTTCTTAATGATGTTCACTAAGATTTTGTTGGAAGATTCTGCAAGTCCATTACCTTGAGGGTAATAGGCTGTGGAATGCCCCAATGATATCTGATATCTATGACAGAACTCAACCATCTTCTTTGATCCAAATGCTGCTGCATTATCAGTGATGATCTTGGTAGGACAACCAAATCTGGAGAGAATGTTAGTCTCCATAAACTTTATGATAACTGAATCATTGGCCTGCCTAAAAGGAATGGCTTCTATCCACTTAGTGAAATAGTGTGTGGCAGTAAGAATCCACTTATGCTGGGCAGAAGATGATGGATGGATTTATCCTATGAAGTCAAGTCCCCACTGTTGAAAAGGAGCTTCAACAGTGATTGGATGCAGTGGAAGGGGTAGAAATTTTCTCTTGCCTTCAAATAGTTGGCATTTATGGCAAGTAGTGGTCATCTTGTGTATATCAGGAAAAAGAGTAGGCCAATAGAAACCAGCCCTCAAAATTTTGTTGGCTGTTGACTTCCAATACAAATGACCGCCACACTCTCCTTCATGGAATTCCTGCTTAACCTTCTCTACATCAAACTCAGGCAAACACATAAGCAATATACCAATTTCATTTTTCCAATAAAGACATCTATCTATAATGCAATAGTTTACTGCTTTCAGCTTCAAGAACCTTGCCTTTGTTTTTGATAAACCAGGAGGTGTATTCAAATTAAGCAAAACATAAATAATATTAGCATACCAAGAGGAATTCATGAAATGGTTTTCAACAATGGGTGTCGAGATTTCCTCTTGATCATCTAAAGCATTAATCATACGAATATCAAGAACTTCACAATTTGATTCAGCCATTAATCTCGCTAGACCTTGGCCTTTGATGAGTTTAGTGGGTCTTATCTCTAAATCATATTCAAGAATAACAGTGATCCACTTACCTCTCTTACCATCTGGGTTCTGTGTTAGGATGTCTTTAACAACTGAATTTGGGACAAAGGCAATGATATGTGAGTGAAGGATGTACACCCTGAAATATTTTAAAGCTTTAACCAAAGAAAAAGCTTGCTTTTCCATAATGTTGTACTTCAAGGGGGCGTCCCTCAATGCCTTACTAAAGAATGCAATATGCTGCTCTTGTCCTTGTGGATTTTTCTGTAAAATGACAACAACTATGGTATGTTCTGATGCAAATTAAAAGATATAAAAATCTTTTGAAAAATCAGGACTTATGAGAACAGGTGTTTTGGTTAATGCTTGTTTCACCAGCTCAAAGGATGTCTTTGCGTCCAAGGTCCATTTTACCCCTTGCTCCTTCTTTAACATGTTTGTGATATTCCTAAGGAGCTCAGCCAAGTTGGGGATGAACCTTCTCAAAAAGTTGATCTTTCCAATGAAAGACTGCAACTCTTTGATGTTTCGAGGATGAGAGATTTGCAATATGGCCTCAATCCTCTTTGGATCTATCTTTATACCCTCTTTTGAAATAATGTGCCCAAGAAGCTTACCTTCTTGGAGACCAAAAAGTGTTTTCTTAGGGTTTAAAGATATTCCAAATTTTCTACATTTCTCGAAAACTTTCCTTAAATGTTCTAAATTTTCTTCATCTGTTTTTGAAAACATAGTAGCATCATCAAGATAGATAATGATGAAGAAGCCCAATTCTTTCGAGAATGCTATGTCCATGGCTTTCTGAAAGGTTGCTCCAGCATTCATTAGAACAAAGGGCATTTTCACATACATGAAAGTGCCCCATGGTGTAGTAAAGGCTGTCTTTAATTGATCAGCAGGGTGAACTAAGATCTGATTATACCCTGAATAGCCATCAAGCAAAGAAATTCTTTTATACCCCACCACCCTTTGTAAAATATGATCCATCTTTGGTAAAGGGTAGTTGTCTTTCAATGAAGCTTTGTTTAAATCTCTAAAATCTATACAAAGCCTGATTTCTCCAATCTTCTTCCTAACAGACACCAGATTGAATACCCATTCAAAATATCTAATAGGGACAATAATACCAGCATCATACATCTTCATGATTTCCTTCTTGACCAAGGGCAGCTGTACAGGGTTTATTCTGCGCAGTTTCTATTTGAATGGTTTTTGGTTTTCTTTGAGAGGAATTTGTGTTGTATTATTTCGGTGTCATAGGACTTAAGATCTTTGTAACTCCATGAAAAAACATCAGAAAATTCTTTGAACAACTCTATGTATTTGAGTTTAATGTGAGCCGACAAAGTTCTTGACAGTTTGATCATTTTCGGTTTTTCCTTACTGCCTATGTTGCACTCTTCCACTTTAGTCTCTATAGGTTCCAGTTTGGGTTTTTTGGCCACATCGTTAAAATCAAACAACTCTTCTAAAGGGGTTAGACCACTTGGAAAACTTTCATCTTTAGAATTCAGAGTTTCTAATTCCTCTGTTTCTGATTCTGCACTTAATTCTGTTTCGTTTCTAATTTTGCAAGTCTGAAGGTTAATATTGACAAGCTCAGGAGAAGGTTCTTCTTCACCAAGAAAATTTTCTTCACTGCAGTCTGTATCATAATCTGAATCTGAACTATGCAGTTCAAATTCATTTCTGAATTGCATGAAGTCTTCTATTTGTTTATCTCCTTCAAACACCTGCCAGTATCTTTTATTATCAGGCACAGCTGGTCTAAATTTCATCTGAGTTGAACAGTCTTCGGTCTCATATGGTGCTAGGCATGTCCTAGCTGTGAAGGCTAAATTGTGGGCTATAAGATTTCTTTTTCTCGGGACAAAACTCAGTTTGGACTCCTCAAATGTTTTCAAAAGATCCATGACATCATTCCGATAGGCCCTAAGTCTGGGATGATTTGCATTATACTCCCCATTAACTTGCCTAATTATTAACTCAGAATCCCCATATACAGTTATTTTCTTGGCCCCTAACTTTTTCAGCAGATGTAAGCCTAAGAGCAGGGATTCATAATCTGCTATGTTGTTAGAACACTGAAAGTTTAATTTGCAAGAAATACATTCTGTGTGCTTGCTTTCAGTGTTAGTAATCCAGACACCTGCACCAACATTTGTTATAGTGCATGACCCATCAAAATACATACTCCAGAGAGGATCATTTTTAGTTTTATCAGTTTGGTGAACGTCCTCTATATGATTTGACTCCTCATGTTTCTCATCGGGTTGAGGATTGTTCTCTTGACTGTCAAGATTTGATTTTAATGGATTGATGACTTTTAGCTCAAGACCGGTGTTTGGTTTGCTAATGTTTTCAAATGTAGCGAACAGTTTTGACACTTCAATGCTGTGCTCGTCTTCCTTCTTTTCAGTCATTGATTCTGTTAAAGTGATTTGTTCAGTGAGGGTTTCATCATTAAACATGATAAAAGAATCAAGGCTTTTACTTATAGAATACAGAGGGGAGTTTTGAGGCCTGTCTTGACTTGTAACTGTGTATTGCATATGAGACTCCCTGTAAAGTCTCCTAGTCTGATTAAAAACAGGGATAGTCGCATAGGTCATGTCCATTTGCATAGTCCCCTATAACTTAGCCCCCCAAGATCTTGATAAAAGCATTCCATACTTTGGGGGCACATCGGCCACAACAACATCCATAACTAAGCATTTGGCTGGAATCTGGGCTAAGTTAACAAAAAGGTCTTTGATCAATCCTAAACACTTGACTCTGCTTGAGTCAAAAGAGTCAAGATCTTTATAAGGTCTGGTGATTTCAAGACCCAGGCTATCCATTACAGCTTTTGACATTAAATTATGAGAAGCGCCCAAGTCATGCATAGTGTTGTGTAGAATTTTGTCGTGAATGTTCAAACTCACATAGAAGGGAGGGACAGGTCCCTCTTGAAACTTACCTTCAATCTTTGTACCAAAAATAAGCTCTGTTTGGTCATCATTGAGATTGATTGTATCCTCATTTTCTTCTATGTTCAAATCCTTCAAAATTTTGGACCTATATACATGTTAGGCAGCTAACTCAGTCAAAGGGACAAAAATTTTGATCTTTGAGATTTCCTGTTCCAGGATGAAAGGAATTTGATTCTTTAAGGTGTTGGCTTCAGCCTTGTTTACTACCACTTTATCAGCAACAATAGCTTTCTGATTTGTTTTATCTACAGCTGACACAACGGTTGAAAAAGGAGTACTATCTGAAGTGTTAGTACTACTGATGTTTGCACTCCGTTTTTCAATATTTTGAATGTCTTTCTCTTTACCTTTACCAGAATTATCAGCCACTGTTTTGTCCTTTTGTTTGACTGTTTTAGGCTTGGTTGCAGCGCTGTTTTGAGAAGATTTGTCAGAATTTTTGTTGTTGGGGATTTTTTGACTAGATCTACTTTTGAGTTCATATTCTTTTGAAGGCTCTGTGATGACATTTTCCATGTTTTGATAATAATCTTCATTATCATCTCTTTTGTCGTCATAAAGTGTATAAAGACCTTGTTTCCTATCATAATGAACCTCAAAGTCATCATCATCGACCCCAAATAGGTTAATATCATTTCCCTTTGTCATTTCATCTTGTCCACATGTTGTGATGCTGTTGTAGCATTGCTATCATCATATAATGGGATTTTGGACTGATAGTCCTGTGGAAGATTAACTAATGGTACAGGAAGGACTAAAGGAGAATACCATGCTGCCATGATATGTGGGGGAGGTGGATTGAAAAGAGTGGGTGTGGGATGAAGTGAAGTGGTTTGAACTACAGATGAAGGATGAAAAGGAGTGGATGGGACTACAGTAGATTTTTGAGCTGACCTTGGATGAGAGACACCTATATTATAGAGAAAATGTAAATCAGGAGGTGTTGTTTCTCTATTCCCAAGATGTTCACTTGTTTCAGGAGACAAATGTGAAGACTCAGAATCTAACTGATCTAAATCACCAAATGACCTAGTCCTAAAGGGATTGTCTAAGTCAGCTTGTGATTGTTGTAGAGCTGAAAGATTTTCAGGGACTGAATTAGCTATTAGGGGTGATCTGAAAATAGTTGAAGATTCTATCTTAGGAGACTTCCTAAGGATTCTTTCTGGGTTATCAACTATCTCAGGTGGATCAGGGTTAGGATGGGCTCTAGTGTGAATCTTTCTAGGAGCTACTATGCTATGTTTTTTGGACCCAAATAAACAGGAAAAATTCAACCAAGTATGAAAATATTTGAGAGGTTGACTAATCTGTTTTCACAATCTTAATCCTATATTTCTCTAACTGAGTTTGAAAGATATTACAATGATGAGGGTTCTTCCCAGTGGAGTCTTAAGGTCTGCTCAGGGTTGTGGAGTTGCCAGGTGGAAAGTTCAGAGTGTTTTCAAAGAGATACACTATCCACCACAGTGCTGGTGAAACATCCTTTTTCAAGGATATCTCGAAACACAACAAACTCTAACCAGAGATTGACTGGGAGGGCATTCACCAGATATGTCACCTCTAAAAGAGGATGAGATCCGGAGGCTACCTGGCCCTTTCCAGACTCTGTCTAAGAGTATGAGGTAAAACACCACCAATGGTAAATGAAAGGTAAGAGTAAGTGTTTTACTACCAATCTGAAATGTTTTTGGTATTTTCTGAGTTTTTTATTTTATTTGTGTGGTTTCCAAGAATGTCCTAACTTTGCTTCAAAACTTAGCTATGGTTGTGAGACAAAGAAAGTCTATTCTTATGGCTAAGCTAGCTGTTTTTTCCAAGGTTAGATGAAGACTTATCAGAATCCTAGGGTTGACCTAGATTGTCACTGATTCAAACAAGTTCCATCATGATTACCATTTCTTGCTAGTGCTTGAAAAAGCTGCTTTTTACTCACAATGTTTTATGAGGATTTTGGTTTTTTGTTCCCCAGTGGAGTCGCCAGAAATGTTGGGGTTCTGTAATTTATTAGCAAGATTGGCAGAGTCCAATTATAGAAGCAACATCGTTTCAACCAACTTTGGGATTCTAGGATCTAGCCCTCCTGAATCCGGAGAGGGATCTCTCTAGTGAGTGCAAAGATGGATTTGTCTTTGAAGGTTGGAATAATGATATTAGGCTAGTTATGAAGTCCGAGGGTTTTGTTTGTTTTTGGATGGTTGAACATGATTGCTGTTAGAGGTGAAAAGTCCCAAAAGTAAAGAGGTTCAAAGGTGAGAAGTTGCAAGCAAAAGAGTAAGTTTTGATCAAGAAGAAAGATGATGGTAGGCTTTCAGTCCATTGGGCTATGGAGTCATAAGAGGATTTAATTGAAACAATCAAGTTCAAGAGTGGTCCGTGGGGCAAGTCATCTATGTCTAAGGATCTCTTTGAGGTTTGATTTATGGAATGGAGTGATACATTAAGAAGGGGAAATAAACAGATGCAGAACAAAGAGCAGCCCAGGATTTGGTAAGTACTTTGAAACTATCCAGCCTTTGACCAGGCACTTAAGAAAGACATGAAAGAAAACTAGGATCTGGTAAGTGCTTTGAAACTATCCAGCCTTTGATACACTTCCAATATAAAACATACAAAAACTAAGGGAAACTTGAAGGCAACCTTTGGAGTAGAGACTAGCGGGCCGGGCTCACCACAAATCCTCTCCTAGCTCTTCTTTACTTGGCTACTTCAAAGACAATCACGGAGATAACACAGAATGGCCTAAGATCTGGTAAGTACTTTGAAACTACCCAACTTTTAACACATTCTAAGGGAAACAATCAAACAGTTATGCAAACAAGACTGGGACCAGGGCTCACCATATCTTCCTCAGTTCATCTTCACACAACATATACTGAAAGTAACATTCAAAAATAATATTCAGCTAAGACAAAAGGACGAGGGAACGCCAACATTCCTATGTTTAAACTGAATTAAATCATTTCCAAATAACACCATTGAAAGAAAACATTTAAATAAAGATTTCTCAGCTAGAGAAGGTCACTGATATGCAGTAGGCCCTAACACTGTTTAAACTGTTCTTCACAGAAGAAAACTAAACAAAATGAAAACATGAATAAAATAATAAGTTACAATAAGAATAACATCACTGTCAACATAGACCAGGATCCCAAGAATCAGCTTGTATTAATGCTCTAAACCAGTTACAATCTTCAATTCCAGTGTTTTAATTCATCTTTCTTTCATAACCTAACTTATCTGTTACAAGCAGAGCTCCAAGAGCGAGTGAAATCACTATTTACAATTAGGAGTCTTCAGCTCAATTACATTACAATGCTTCATCAATTACATCAACAACCAACCCCTCACTCATCTTCTACTGAAGTATATATAGAAGGATGAGGAGGTGAGATCTGATTAAATATGTCAAATACAATTAATACATAGTTAATGTTTTCTTGGCCCTTGGGAGGCTCAATGAATAAACTGTACAGGTGTTTCACTGCATTAATTGATTTACACTTATGAATTAAGCTTGGAGGGAGCTTTTGTTGACCTTTGAGGCTTTGTGTGATGCTAGGGTTACTCTGCAGATATTCTTTCATTAAATCCCTGGCAGAAGTAGCTCTTCGGCTGCGTCGAGGTAAAATATCTGATACTGCTCAATAAATTCTGTTCCTGATTGAATACTTTGAGGCACAGGTGGCACTTTAGTCCCTGGGAGGAATCAATTCGCCTCCATCTGTGGAGGTGGAGGGTTTTCCTGATAAAACACTTTAGGTTTTTCTTTAAACTGTGTTTTAGATTGGGGATTAGGCTTTTGATAACTGTCTTAGCCGTAATCCCGACTACTTTGTCCATCAATTCTCTGTTCTGGTTCATCCTGGTCTTCAGCGCTAATACTCTTTTTCTGCACTTAATCCGTGTTTTCTTTCTGTTGCGCAGGGCCGCATAGGGTTTGTAATGCATCAATGGTTCATGAAACACTGGTGAATGTGAAATTTTAAACCCGGTGGTCGATTTCCTTTGGTAAATCGAGAGAAAGAGAGTCGTCACCATCTTCTTTCGAATTTTCGTCGTTCATATTGAAAACTTTTGAAAACCTGCGAAATACAAACAAAACGTTATAAAATCCTGCTTTATAGGGCAATCTGCATTGGAGGATGTGCGGGGAAGGAGGGCTATTGGATGGCATCATCCAACGGCTGGGATTTAATCTCAGAATGGTCGAAAAAGCATGGGGGAGGAGGGTCAAATCTGAGCCGTTGATCGCGCATGATCAACGGTTGGGAGCAGGCAATGGAAAGTCAACGGCGGGGAAACGTTGACTGGGCAACGGAATCGAGCGACGCGATATGGGCCATCGATATGCAGATCAGATTGACGGTGGAGATTTATTTGTGGATGTACGAGGGCCTGGTTATCGCGCGGGCACTTTGGTTATCCATCGGACACTTTCGACGATCGACAACCGTTGGATGAGGGGGCCCAGATCAGACGGTGGAGATCCATTTCGCTGGGCATCCTGGCCCAGACTTTAACGCGCGACGGAGGACGATTGTATGGCGGTTTTCAAACCGTACCAGGGACATGCGTCAACCGTCATATGGAATCACTGGAAAATGGACGAAAAGAGCTTTTGGCCCGTAGGCAGTGCGAAAAATACCACACGGTTTTTGGCAACCGGCGCACTGGAGGTGGGGACCACGGTGAGTCACGCTCTGCACCGTTCAATTTGCTAAGCAGATCTATAGTTGAGATTGCTCCACGATTTATACGAGCAGAAACTTTGGAAATTAATTAAAACCCAAAAACACATATCTACAAAGGTTTTTAATGGTTTTGGCGGAGAAAAAATATTGGGGAGGATAAATGCTTGCGAGGTTTAGCGGTTGGTTCTGGCGCTCGGGCGCATGAAAGAAAAGGGTTGGAGGCTTAGCCCAAGGGGGCTTAAGCACGGGACATAGAAAATATGGGTTTTCTATGGTTTTTCAATAAAATAAAGGTTGCGGCAAGGTTAAAAAGTGGGTTTTCAACCTTATAAAATGAATTTTGATGAGGGGAAAAGGAGAAACATAGAAATGATGGATTTTCATGGGGAAACAGAGGGATAGAAAAGGAGGTTAGTTTTGAGGGGAAGGAAGGGGAAAGGGATGTTTGCAGGAGTATTGGATTTTGGATTTCTGTAGGGGTTTCAGAGGTTTTTGAGATGAAAACAACAGTATGGGAAACTGGACAGAGGCATGAGGCCTTCAAAAGTCTTCAAGAGCCAACAATTTTTTATAGGGAAAAATTGTTCCTTGAAGGCTCAAAGCAAATTTAGCCACCTTTGGTATGATCAAATTTTACAGGTGGCTAACACACCCTCAAACACTTGCCAATATTATTTGTTGTCAGGTACTATAGGCTGGTTTTTTACTTTGACAGTGAATTGTTCATTTTCATGGGGTATTTGGCAATTGCTAGCAGCAAAGGCAAGCTCATTGGCAAGGCTGTTTGAGCTCTAGGGAATAAACTAAGTTCATATTTCTCAAAGGTCTTTATGAGGTCTAGGGAAACATTCCTATACTCTCTTAGTCTAGGATTCTTGGCTAAATACTCCCGTTTGATTTGCCTAATGACAAATTATGAATCTCATTGGACTGAGATTTTCTTAGCTCCTATGTTTTTTAGCAAATGTAAACCAAGGAGGAGAGCCTCATATTCTGCAATGTTGTTAGAGCATTGAAAATCTAGTTTATAAGAATGGCCTTCATTTGTGTTATGTATCCAGACACCAGCTCCTGAACGAGATTTTCCATAAGATTCATCAAAGCTGATGTTCCAAAGTGTTTCTAATTCATATTCTCCATTATGTTGTTTTTCAAGGCTACTAAATTCTTGATTGTTGAGATGTTCATTTGGTGTCTGGTTTAATTGTTGTGGTATGTATGAATCTGTTTCAATCTTATTTACTTGTTCACTAATGTCATCTTCGTTGTATAGGATAAATGAGTCAAGGTCCGAATGAATGGAATAAAAAAAGGTGTTGTAGTTAGTGAAGTTTAGAGTGTTGGTATCATTTCCCATGTTCAAAACTTTTAAAACTTGAGACTTGTACATATATTGGGTTATCATTTTAGTGAGAGGCACACCGATATTGATTTTAACAATCTCTCCCTCAAAACTGAAAAGCACTTGTGTTTTGGACGTATTTAGATTAGTCTTATCAACCATAATTTTTTCTACAAGTTTAATTTGCTGATTCTGTTTTGGGACTTTGGACAAAATAGTTTTCTCAGGGCCACTAGTAGAGGCACTAGGGAAGCTTGTGTCACCACTTGGTTGGCTAGTTTTTTCTCTGTTTGGATCAGTTTTCTTAGCCATGGCGTTGGTACTGTCTGATGTCTTCTTAGGAGTGTTTTCAGGTGTCTTCCTAAGAGCAGGGTCTTCTTTGTTCTTTTTGGAGTTTTCTTGGTTCTTTTTGCTCCTAAGGTCATATTGCCTATGGAATTCCATTATGGAATTTTCAAATCCCAATTGGTAGTCTTCAAAATCCTCATAGTTTGTTTCAGTTTTATCTGAGGAAGAGAAATCTTGCACTTCTTTAGTGAGAAAAACATCACCCTCATTATCAGAACCTATAAAGCTTACATGGTTTTCTACAGGTTCTTCAGACTCTCTTCCCTCTTCATCTACATAATTGTCTTGGAAGGGGGGGCTGATTTGTTGGTCATTGTCTCTTGGTATTTTTTGGGGAGGATCTCTTCTAAAGTTTGGATTCCTTTTTCTGTTTTGGGAATTTTCTTGGTTTTCCCTAGGAGGTGTTCTTTCACTCAAGTTTATTCTTTCCATTACCCTCACTAAATTATCAATCTTGGCATCAGATGAGGAGGTTGAGGTCATTGTTTCATCTTTGTAGGTGACTCTCTTTTCTGATCTCATCCTATCCCTCTGTTCAATTAGGTTGGCCACTACACTTATAGCTCCCTTTTGCATGTCTTTTAAAGTCAGGGGCTCTATTTCTCATAGTTGATAGGCCATGTCTGGATCTAAACCCTCTAGAAATTTTGCTAAAGCTAAGCCTTGTGGGGGTTTCATGTCTAGTGGGAGGGCATTGTAAACACTATTGAACCTCGTACAATAGTCTTGGACACTTTCCCCGATGTTTCTCTTAAGGTTGTTGTATTCTGAGAGGATTTGGAGAGAGTTTTTCTTGATTTCGCACTTGTTTATAAATGTCTAATAAAGGGAAGGGAGATCATGTATGGTGTTAGGAGTCAAGCTTTTGAACCATTTTTTGGCTTCTCCTGCTAAGCTTTGTGCAAAATCCTCATTTTAATGGTTTCCTCTTCTATTTCCATGTAATCAAAGGCATCATTTATCCTATCTACATGCTGTTGGGCAGTGATGGATTCAACTCTGGTAAAGTGAGGGATTTTGGACTGGTAATCATGTGGTAAAGGTAACAAAGGTTGTGGTGGTACCAGGGGGGTATACCATGCTACAATGATGGGAGTGAATGGGATCCAAGGATGATTTACAAGGGGAGGGTTTTTGAGAGGGGGTGGGGGATGAAGTGGAGTGGTTTGGATAGTGGATGTGTCGATGGGGGTGGTAGAGGTACTTGGACCAACAAACTGGTTCTGAGCAGACTTGGTATGAAAAGAGCTAAAGTGATGGAGAAGCTAAAAGTCAGGAGGAGTGGAAGAAGATGCTTCTGTACTTGAACTCTATTGCAAATCCAAGGGCTCAAGGTCTGTCTGTTTGATCCCAATTTGTGACTTGGTTCTGAAAAGTTTTCTTGTATGGTGCAAGTCAAACTGGGGGTCTTGCAAGGATGTAAGATGTTCAAGGACAAAGCTTGCTCTATGAATGGTCCTAACAGTAGTTAAGTTTCTAGTTTTGGAAGTTTTCCACAATGTATTTTATGGATGATCAACTATGGTGGGAGGGTTTGGGTCCGGGTGAGATCTAGTACCGATTCTTTGTGAAGCCAAATTTCAAACTCAAAATGTAGAGAGGCTGAAAGTTTTAGGATTGTTTTCGGAAGGATGAACTCTCTTAGTTTTTTCTAAACTCACACAAAGTGTGACTAGGCTTCTAAAATTCTCATGACTGATTTGACATGATCCTAAGGAAATCTAAGAACACTAGTCGAGTAAAAAGGCCTACTGGAGGCTAGTGGAGTCGTCAAGTGGATGTTTTTTGATGTTTAAAGGATGTATGTTTATGGTCCACCACCAATAACTGAAAAAAACCAATCTAGGGATGTTTTTGGGGTTTTCTAAGTTCCTTTATGTAGCCCTAAGGTTTCTATGTGTGTCCTATAGCTGAATCATCATTTTTCTAGGATGGTGAAACAACTAGATTCTACTCTTTAGCTATTAGTTTGAGTTCTCTATGATTTGATAAGGGTTTATGAAGTGCTAAGGAGTACTTAGATTGTCACTAATATCAGAAAGCCTCTCACCTTGATTGCCAATTTTATTAGGCTACGGGTTGGTGATAAATCAATAGATGTTGTGTAATAAGGGTTTCTGAAGTCCTAAGGGAATACTTATAAGGTTATTGACTCAAAAGGTCCCACCATGATCGCCATTATTTTAGGTTCCTGCAATTTTTTAGATTGGTGAGATCAAATGCATAGGGTAACATCAGACTAGTATTTAGAGTCCTAGGACATATCCTTCCTGGACTCAGAGAGGGCTCTCTCTATTGTATGCAAAGGATGTGAACTTGTTTTCTTTTTAGGTTTTGATTTCAGGCTAGTTGTTAAGTGTAGGGTTTGTTTGTTTGTTTTGGTTGGGTAAGATGATCAAGTAGAATAAATGGAATGAGGAAATATTCAAGTCATTGGGATATGGAGTCTATAAAAGTCATGGAAAGTTCAATAATGGATCGAGGAGCATCACTGGGAAAATCTAGCATTGGTCAATGCATTTTCAATATTTATGGGAAATGAGATGGACATCAAGTTTGTGAACAAATGTAGGGCAAAGGGAAATCAGGAATCCTTTGTCATGTACCTTATTAACAAGAAGGGACTTAAATACATAAGCATAAAGAAGCAATCAATAGACAGGGAAAACCAGTAAATCTTTGATTCAACCTAAGCAAATAAGCATTCAAGACAAACATTCCAATGAAATATAGAAGGCGAGAAACTCATTTAACTTCTAGTGATTTCACCTTTAAGGTTAGAAAAAATTCAAGATACACATATAACTTTAATCAAAGAAGAGGGAACACCTAAACATCATTGATCATAGCTATGAATATCTCCAAAACAATTATTCAAGCATGGACAAAGGGTATGATCGAAACATAGCCTCTTTGGCAGACCTAATTAATGGTACTTTGGAGAGACACCTCAAGAATAATGTTTAGTGACATCAAAAAAGCAGGGCTAGCCATAAATCATCTTTGATACCTACTGTATTAAACCATTCATGAAATAAAAAAGCTTACTGGGTCTAGAGAGCAATAAATAATTCTCTAAAACGTCCTAGTAGAAGAAAACATAGAGGCAATGAAGAACAAATAGAGCTAAGGTGCCTTTGAAGAACATTTCTTAGCCTAAATCCTTTGTTCTATTGCAACATAGAAAGATGGAAACATAATGATACACGAGAAAAAAATAACATGAAATAGAAGCACTTCACCATTAACCAAGTTCATGGATCTTGCAAGCAAGCCTCCTCCATCAACAAGCAAAACAAGCCATTCACAAGCTCCACAACACCAAATATCTCTTCAACCTCCAAAAGACTATGTATTGCTCCAAAGAGTCATCAAATGCCAACATTTAAAATGAAGCCCTCATGCTCTATTCATTTATAAAAGGAGGGAAAAAACCCTAGATAGGGTTGGAAAATGTCAAAATCACTTATAAATGTCATTAATGCCCAAGAGATCATGCAAGGCCCAAGGCAAAAAATATCCCATGAAATAAATGCAAAAATAACTCCTAGCACCTAATTTTAGAGTGATTTGCCTCAAAAAACATTAAAATATCATTTTTCAATGAATAAGTGTGTTTTGTTGACGTTTGGCCAACACTGCCCAATTTGGTTTGAACGTAGAGCGCTTTCCCGAGCAAAAAATAGGTCCACTTGTAGCCAAGTTTTGGTGACCTTCTCGATGTCGCAATTTTTCCAGTGATGGCCCGTTGGAAATCTGGATGAGTATAAATTCCAAATCTACCATTGGGTTTCTGATTGAGATCTTGGAACCTATCCAAAAATAAATTTTCCCAACACTGCTTTGAGCGCAGCGCCAAGCCTGAAAATGAGGCAGAAAGGTGAAAAATGAGGTGTTTTTGACCTTTTGACGGGTCAAAAATGCTCCAAATGCTCTGAAATTTGGTGAGAATAGTTTAATAGGCACGATAAATCCAAAAAATTTAAATTTCTCACTCTGAGGATGCATGAGGAAAAAGCGTAGTGCCAGGGGTGCTGCGTTTATAGGCCTCCAAATTCACAAAAATATAAAATTGTCAAAATTTCTTCAAAATTTGTGGATGTCTCCCTCATGGGGTTTGTGAGACCTATAGTAAATCTTGTGCCAAAATTCCAAGGTTAACTTGGCATTTTGCCTCTTTTAGTGCCTGGATCTTGGTTTGGGCCTTCTTGAGTTTAGCCTTTGTAACTTGTTTTCTCTGGGCATAATGCTTAGTCATCCTCATTTGGAGATCAAGATCCTAATTTTCCTTCTTCAAGTTAGCATCCAAGTGTATTTTGGCTCTTTCCAACCAAGGATCATGATCATGTGATATCTCCATGGCCAACAACTCATCTAGGGGGAGCTGTTCTGCTAGGGCTACTTCTTGTTCTCTTTGCTTTGCCAATGCCTTCTTCAACTCCATGGTTCTTGGCCTCCTCCTAGATTGTCCTTCCCCATCCTCACTCTCTTCATAAGTTCCCATGAAATATTCTAGTTTTACATGTGCCCTTTGGGCTTCTTTCCAAGCCTTGATGGCTCTAGCTTCATAGATTGCAATTTTTGCTCCTAGTTTCTTGTTCTCCAAGTCAATGACATCATTTACACTCTTGGCCCTATTCAGATTTGCTTGGAGGTCTTCAATGAGTGCATTTTTGTTTTGGATGAGCAAGTTTGAGATTCTTGCTTCATTCTCCTCATCACTATCTACCTGAATGATTTCAAACTCCCTTTCCACCTCATGATCATCTTCTTCTTCCTTTACCTTTCTTTTTTCTTTGTCTAGTGGCTGAGCTGAGGTGGATGGCATGGTCCCTTGCCTTTTGGAGGCAACAAACACAAGCATTGGCCCTCTTTGATAGGTTAATGAAAGAGGTGTGATTGTGTTCTTGTTGGTGTCTTCCTCATGGTTGTGATCCTTGCTGCTGTCATCAAAGTCTTCATTTTGTCCTTCATTGCAGCTGCTTGCCTTTTCACTGCTGTGATCATCATTTGGACTATCAGCCCCTTCACCTTTTTCACTGTCATCATGATTGTCATGACTGTCCTGATTGTCTTCCTCCTTGCTGTCTTGTCCATCATTGAGGCTTGTTTCTTGGGTGTCACTGCTGCCTTTAGTTTCTACATTCTCCTACCTATCATTATCCTTATCATTGTCATCCTCTTCCATATCTTTTACATTGTCATGCTCTTCCTCTGTTTCCATGTCCTCTACCTCTTTCTCATTGTTTTTGTCACTGTTTTGCTCATTTTTTTGCTCACTGTTTTCATCTTCATCATTGTCATGCTCACTGCCCCTCTATTCATTATCTGCCTCTGCCTCTTCTTTTTCTGTTTCTTCTTCATCATGTGCCTCTGTCTCTTCTTCACTTTCTGTTTCTGCCCTTTCATCATTTCCTTCTTCTTCCTCTTCATTTTCTGCCTCTACCTCTTGTTGGCTCAAATCATCATTACACTCATCTTATTTTTGGGCTGACTCATGGTCACTCTCACCATCTTCATTTTTTTCGTCATCATAACCCTCCTTTGTTTCCATGTCTTCTACCTCTTGTGAGCTCAACTCATCATCTCTTTCATCTTCATTTTGGTTTGACTCATAATCATCCTCTCCCTCATTTTCACTTGATTCTTCATTGCCACTTCCTTCTTCATTTGATGCATCAAGAGAAGGGGAGGAAGGGAGGTTTCCTTGAGGAGGTGATATAGGTGTAGAGGATGAGGTATGGTCAGCAGGAGGTGATGGAGGAGTAGAGGGAGGAGGATGAGGTGATGAAGGCAAGTTTGGTTGATGATGGGGTTGTGGGCTTGTGAAGACGTCATGGGCTATGAACACCTCCCAAGGCATGCCCTTTTGTTCCAGCTGATGTAGGACCACCATATTGATCAAGGAGTGGTGGAATAAACTATGCATTTTCTGGGTATAATTTCTCCTCCGGATAACAGAAGACATCTTGTCAATAATTCTATATAAGTAGTAAGGAAAATGAAGCAATTTAACCCTAGTAAAATGCATGAGGAGTCTAACATGGTAGGAATAAAGTCTGGAGTATCTCCCTTCACAGGTGAAGTACTTCATGATAACCCTCATCAAGGGTGGAAACCTCTGTTTTAGGCGTGAGAAAGGGAAAATAACCCTACAACCTTCTCTATACCTAGTTTTGACAAATGGCTCATAATGGTTCATGTCCAATCTTGCTTTCTTGAACCACTTTTCACCAACGACAGATATACTTGTAGCGTTAGAGATGGCGTCTGCTGATAGTTCAAAATCCACCCCTGCAAGGCTTACTTGTTTATTGTGTAATTTGAGGACAAACAACCTTGTAAGCTCTCAGTGATTTTGGACTTGTTTGAATTTCTCACAAAACTGGAAACATCCCACATTCTGAAAACATGTGAGAATCATTGGAGATGACGTGATATCCAATGTGCTCTGGGGTTCAAAACTATTTACCTTCCCTCCCTTGTGCTTTGGCCTCATAGGAATTTGGCCTCCTTCACTGTTGACACTGTCTTCTGCTCCTGACATAGTGATTAGGGATATTTTTGGACAAAATTAGGTTTTCTTGTGACAATTATGCAGGAGGAGTGAAATGGAAATGATGGTGAGGGAAACTTTTTCAAAGGAGTGATATGGAGATGGATTTATGACTGAGTGCTTTGAGATTGATGAGGACTTATATTGAACTGAAGTGTAACTACCCTAACTCACACCTCCCTTTTGAAATATAATTAATTGCTTGGAGGTTAAAAATAGAGGTTTATTTGTCATGAAGACATAGGGTTTGCAAAGGCTATGATTTAATCATTATTTTAACCACTAAATCACAAAAAACACTTGAGGAGGAGGGAAAAATACCTCTTACCAGCTTTTACTCCTTTGCAGGCTCTTGAAGGAAAATTTGAGGGTGCTTTCCTTGAGATTTTGGCAAATATTTTGCAATTTGGAGGATTTTTGGCATAAGCGTAGCGTCGGGCTGAAGCTGGGCGAGTCAGGTCCTCTGCGCGCAGCGTTGCACGTCTCGTGCAAGTCTGCCAGCCTTTGGGCACAATGACGAGCTGAAAAAGACCTGTCAGGTCTCCCTGGGCAAAGCACTGCCTGAGCTTTGTGTTGGAAATGTTGTCATTGATGGCAAAGGAGTTGGCAAAGGAGGAGCTGGCAAAGGAAATGACAAAGGAGGAGCACCTGAAACAAGAACAAGGCAGCAGAGAGGTAGCAGAGGCAGCAAAAAGAGAAGCAAGGAGTAGTATCAGTCAAGGAGCAGAGGAAGCAGTGAATTGAAGAAGAGACAATAAGTGAATTGAAGCAGAGTTGTCCAGAGAGAGAGTAGGAGAAAACGACCATCGAATAGAAAATCTGGTCAATTGAGAAGAATAAGTGAATGTTATTGTAAATGGTTACATTTGTATATAATGATGAGGGATTGCTTCTAAATTCTCTATGAATTATATGCATATTCTTGATTGAATTCAGTAGGAAGGATATTTGAGTCCCTGTGGACAATTATGAAACCCTGTGTTACTGACAAATGGGATTATGCCTATGTAGACTACTTGAATTTATTGTGGAAGCGTGAATTTGTTACTCATGTTTGAGAAAATCGTAAGCTCTGTGGAAGGGGTAGATTTGTGAATCTGTATAAGGTAATTTTGAGGAGTATTGATTGGACAAATCGATATAAATTACACGAAATTATTGATCATTGAATCTTGAATATGGGTTAACTTGGGTGAAGGGGTTTGAATTTTTCCAGAATTCCAACTGATACTGGTATCTCTCTCCGTGTAATGAATTTCCAAACATTTGATTCATAGATATCAGGTTGCTAAGGCCATGATACAGTGACCAATGGGGAATGTATAACCTGATGAAGCAGCGCGTTATAGTATGCAGAGGAGTCGTGTTGAAACATTGATGAACCAAAGTTTAGAATAATAGATTGACGGAACCTTGAGCGAAGGGGCAAAACCACGAAGGAGGAACAATGGATGCGGTTTAGAGTGAACTGGTGGTTTTCATTGCACCACCTTCGATGGGCAAGCAGTATTCAAGAGATTGGGAGCGATTCCATAGAATGAGTGACACACATCCCTGAACGAATCTGCAAAACCGCCATCACTGCGCGCAATCGCACGCTAATGTCCGACCAAGGAAGCCGTGTGATATTGTTGAGCACCGTCGATCTGGAGGGGAGCCATCGGACGATGGCTGTATGAGGAAGGTGCGCGAAGGATAACCACGGTACGGTGCGGGTATGTGATTGGGTCGTTGATTATATATGTGGGCCCCAGGATAAATTATATTGATTGGGACTGTTCGATGTGGGCCCCAGGATAAATTATATTGATTGGGACTGTTCGACTAAGGTTAGATGGATATATATTACTGCTGGGTTTTAATATAAGTCAGTGGTGCGTTAATTTTTGTAACAATTGAAGTGGGGAATATATTTTACGAGGAAATCATGAGCATGTAAGAGTATATCTAAGTTCGTATATATATAAAGTTGATGAGTCGAGGTTTAAGCCAAAGTCAAGGATACTATGCAGCATTTCGAAACACTAGTAGAAAAATGTATAATATATGGGTATATTACGTTTATAATATGGTTTCATAACCATAGATGAATGAGAAACTATCAAAGCTTCCGCATAGTTTTAGAGTATCCAAATATGTTTATTGAAATTGCCAATTCAATAGTAGAATGATAAATTGCATAGCAGTTATATTAAAAGGCAGTTGTACATATAGCAGTTATATAACTGCAATGAACAGGGAACTGAATAAAAAGAGAAAACGAAAAAGAGAGTGGGGTTGGATGAATGAGGAAGAAAAAAGAGGAAGAGAGGAGTGCCATTCGAAATATACACTGTAATTGAATGAAAGTTTTAACTGCTTATATAATTTGTGATGTAATTGGCAAGTTTCCGAAGAAAGATAAAATCCCACTGTAAAGTTGAAATGGTACATTTCTCTGAGTAGATTGATAAAAGAGAAGAGAATGCAGAATTGAAGGAAAAATAATCTAGCTGATATGAAGATTGGAGTACAGTAAAATAAATCAAAGGTACAGAACAGAGCTGATATCCAAGGTAAATCAGCAAATGTTTCTTTATGAAAAAGAGGGAGTTGAAGCTTCCTTGCAAGTTGTAGCTTGCAGAATTTGAGGTTGGAGCCTCCTGTAGGTTGGTGCTTACAGAAAACCAGTGGTGAGAGGGAGTTGGAGCTTGCCTTTACATCACAACAATAATAAGATGTGGTTTTCTCCCTTTATGGGTTTCCACATATATCTGGTGTCTCTGTGCATGATTTTTATATGTTGATATGGTTTATCTAATATGCTTAATACTTGCTACTGTCATATTAAGTCTGTTGTTACATTATATTAATACTTGCTGCTCACATGTTAAGACTACTCACATATTAAGTTGAATATGAAATGAAGGTATAAATAAGTTTTATGAAAAAGTTTTAAAAGTCCATAAACGTGTTAAATTGATTCACCCCCCCACTCTCAGTTTAACTAAGGGTTCAAAAATTGGTATGAGAGCAGGTTCCTTTTTGTAGCAGTTTAACAACTGAAAGGAGATCCTAGGTTCTTGAGATGGCTAGTCAAGAAGGATCCTCAACGAACAAAGCTCCTTTTTTCACTGGTGCAAATTATGCCTTCTGGAAAATCAAAATGAGAACATACATAATTGTTGGTCGCTTTAATTGTTTTAACAATTCAAGCACCACATAAATTGTCAACTCGGGAAGGTCTGTTTATTCCAAAGACAATCACGCACTGGATATGCTCAATTCCAAAAGCAAGATAATGTTGTATTAGAAATCACACAATTATCAATCATACAAATCTAACTATTCACACTCTACTTTAACAAAGCTGAAGCCCACTTGTGTTACAGTAGAAGCAATTCCTCTATTGCAGTATTTCATTAAAAGAATTCTAGGAAAAGATAATGAAAGGAAATCACCCTGCAGGAAAGGAAATCAATCAACCATAACAGGGAACAGGACCCTATTCCGCCAAATAGGAATCTTCAGCACCTGTTGCCTGACACTAATCACACTGTAGAAAAATATCAATCCAAGGAAAACAGGACCCTATTCCCATGAACAGGAACCTTCAACACCTGCTTCCTGATATTAATCACACTGCAAAAAGAGAGAATCAACCTACGGGGAACAGGACCCTATTCCTCCAAACAGGAATCTTCAACACCTGTTTCCCGGTATCAATCATACATTCAAACAAATAATGGAAAAATATCTCTTGGCTTCTTTAAGAATGAATGATACAAAACTAATGCAGTGTTAAAGAAAACAGAGTGCTTAAAGAACTACAAAACGGTGTAAATGATTCTTCAGCAAACAGAGTTAAATTAAGTTGCAAATAACATAAAGAAGTTTAACAAACTACAGGAGCAATCGGGTGAATCTTGTGATGAAGGCGGGCCCTTTCCTTCTCACAAGATTCCCCAGAAGAAAGAGTTAAATTGGAACGCTCAAAAGAAACCTTTATTCATCTGTCAAAAAGGAATGATACATTACAATGGAGTCTTGCTCCTTTCCGCTCAAAAATAATGTCCTCCTGCAGTCTCTAACTCCCTTTCTAATGATGATGTATCCTCTTTTTAAATAGGAGACATCTATTACAGTTACATCAGAGAAATCCTATATTTATCCAAATCTGTTCTTATATCTTAAAACAGGGTCTTTCTATTCTTCCATAGAAAAATATTGTTACAATAGATATAAAAAGGTACTGGCTTTAGAAAAATCCATGTAACAAATTTCCTTTCTTGTCTTCGTCTTGTTGCCATCATTCCTGAAATACTCTTTCAAGATCGCAAATCACGAGTAGTGACGGAATTTACGTGTCCGCTGACTGTTTCAGTAACAGTTTTGACTGTTTCAACAACGGAGTCAACTATTTCAGCAACGACCGATTGTTTCAGCAACAACACATTCCTTATCATAAATTATCTGCGATCTTTTAGACTTGTGTTAGCAACAATCTACCTTCGATTAATGATGAAATATAAGAGTAATGTGGAATTATATGTAAAAAAGATTAAATATATAGTAAAGAGAAGGATTTCATATACCTTTGGATAAAATGGATGAAAATGATAATGTAACCTTTTTAAATATAGCTATAAAGAGTAAAGTGGTGTCAAAATGTATGGTAAAAATGGTACATTGTGAGGTCCTAACATCCCCCCCAGCTGAAAGGGTTGCATGTCCTCAGGCAACTTTTAGTCCGAGTCAGAGTCTGAGTACTGACTCTTTGCATGCAAGTTACTCAAGCAATAACTATGGAAGGTGGCTTCTGTCAAAGATCTGAATCCCTGGTTACTCTGCAGTTTCTGCCATGCTGCTGCCTCGTCCCTGTTAGTCAATTTGTAGTGAGGCTGATATCGTTCTGCCGACATCCATAAGACAGGGAAGTGAAAATGATAACCAATCCAATTCTCGACACATTGCTCAATGCATCTGATATAGTTTGGTACCCTAGATAGTGCAATTTGAAGATTATCAGGGCTAAAAGGATTATACTCTTGTCTTTCCTTACAGGACTGTTACCAGAACATGGTGTTGGCATTCAAGGCAGCAGTCTCTTTGACTCTGATTAACTGATGACACTTTAGGAGTATTGAGGCTTGCAATTGCTGTATGTAGCTGCGCATTTCTGGCTTCTGCAAAAATTGATGATATTCTGCTACAAAAATGGCCGGATTTGAAGGTTCTGGTCTTATCCAAAGGAGGCGATTATCCTCATTATGCCTACTTGCGATAAAAGCAGTTTTCCATGTGATTTGATTGGCAAGAAATGAAACAAATGCCCTAATTTGTATATCACCAAAAATTGGATTCAGGTTGACCTCTCTATTGTCAGGCATAGCCTCATTATGAAGATAAAGTTCACATAACAAATGTTGATCACTAGCAGGGGCCTTAGCAAATGTTTTGAAAAATTGTTCGACTGTGAGCAACTCATGAGGTCTCCCATCCTTAATTGCTTTCAACTGAAAATAAACAAGGTGTTCAGAAAGGAACAAAGAATAATTCAAGGAAGGTTTCCTAGTGGCTAACAATTTTTGTACTAATAAAAACATCAGGACCAGTTTGTCTTTTAACTCCTTGATTTCTTTCTTGGAATCCTTAAGCTGCTGAAGTGTCTGCTCCCAGTTATCCCAGTTGGCATACATCTGATTCTGCCAGGCCAACTTATGCTATTGTAACATTTTATCTTGATCAACAGCATACTTCTTCTTCCACTTATTCATTATTTCCAATTCTTTCCATGGTGGAGTCTGTGTCCCGGCATTATAAGTACTGGGTTGAGGCATAGTCTGAGTAGCTAAGTTAACTAATGCAGGGCAGGATATCTGTGGCTTGGTTTCTTTTTCTAGACTTTTTAAAGGCCCTACTGGTTCTTGTGTGGCAGTAGGGCGTTCTTCTTTGACTGCAACTGATGTGGATGCCTCAGGCACTGGGACCTTGACTATTTTGTATCCGGCCTGTTGGTAAATGTTTCCACATTCATGGCACATGTATTCTTTACATGGGTCATTCTTTTGTACTGATGCTATATGTGCCAACATGTAGATATTTAATTCTTTATCAAAGGCTTCCCTTTCCATTACCAACTCTTTTTTATAGGCCTCTAATTCTGACTTTAAAAATTCATTTTCCTCCAATAACGATGCCATGGTGAGTGAACCCTGTGTGTTGGTTGCTTTTGCTGGAGTTGATTGCTGATCCACAGCTGTAGCTGGTTCTTGTGTTTCAGCTACAGCTGGTTTCCTTATATTATCATGCTTGGTGTTTGATTTTTGCACTTCAGAAGCTGGTTCTTTTGTTTCAGCTGCTGAGTGAGTAACTGGTTCTTGTGGAGCAGTTACTGTTTGAGTAGTAAACGATGTCATATTACCCTGGGCATCTGGTTCTTGTGGAGCAGTGCCACAGGACGAGACGGGTAATGATTCGGGAATTTGGAATGGTGATGAGGATTGAAGTTTTAACAAGATAGCTGTGGGGTCAGGGGAAATGGGAGTGACTTCAGATTCAACAGTCGTTTTCATTTTTCTCCTAGGTAGGAAAGAAGAAAAATCAGTGACTTTCCTTTTCTTTTTATGAGAAGATTCTTTTCTAGGGGAAGGGCTATCGGAAGAGGTGACAGCTTGGGATGTGGCCCTTGTTTTCCTTTTTGAGACAGAGACTGTTGCAATTCGTCTCTTTCTTTTATGAGTAGGGGGTGATGGGGGTGTTTCAGCTTGAGAGTCATCGCTAGAGATGTGGACAATGGGATGGGGTGACTCTGCTAAATGGGATGAACTTGGGGGCGGATCAACTGGTTCTGGAGATGGAATCAATGGGGGATCAGGGATATCTTCTAGTTGCCGTTCATAAGAGCTTTCGGGAGTTTCTTGGGGAATTTCGGCTTCTTGGGGAATTTCAGGGGCTTTTTGGAGAAGTAGGGGTGGATTATTCAGAGGGGGGTTTTGCTGAGCAAAACCCCTCGAATTAATAATTGACATAAGCGATGATGGGTAAGGGACAGTGATGGGAATTTTACCCGTCTACAGTAATATGACATGTTTTTAATACATCCAAGCAGATAATAAAGAATGTTGACTAATCGACCATGCCGCAAATGACTCATTAAAACAAATTCGTGTTGATAAACTACCTGTTAACGCCCCTCGCAAGTCAAATAGTGCTTGATGAATTCAGCTATTGTTGGCCATGGGCGAGGTAATGAATGCAGACTTATGTCGCGGCCTTTAATCTCAACCTGTTCCTCTAGAAGAAGGAAGTCCTGATGTGCGTTTAAAATGACTTGTTTCATGCTAAACCAGCAAGCACCTGTGACCGGAAACCCTGATACTTGTGCTATATCTTCCTCTGTGACCGAAATTTGGACCCCTTGGACTATGGAGTAATCTTCCTGAAAATTCTGCGCAAACTCTAGAACTTGCTGAGGATCAAATTCTCCTAACCTTTCGAAATATGTAATCCAACCTGCCTGCTGAAAAATTTGGTAAGCCTCCGGAAATAATTCGAGAAGAGTTATCGAGCCAGGCTCATGTCTGATAGCCGAGCCTCCCATAGCTACTAACTTGAGTCAAATGCAGAGGCACAGAGAACAGAAACACAGGCTTGATCAAGCTAATCGTGGCGACTGAGGATATGGAGTATCAATGACGGCGGAAATAATGGATATGAAGAGTAACGGTGGATTGGATGGTGTGGAATGATGATTCAATTTTTGAAATTCCCCCCTTACGTGTGATGAAATGATGTTTAAGTGTGCGGGGATTGTAATCATAATGGACAAGATCCTCTCTTTAAAATATTATTTAACTGTATTACATAAAAAATCCGCATACCTTATATTTTTACCTTTGTTTTTATAATTCGAAGTATAGAGTGCTTCATAATGGCTTGATACTGATGGAAGAATCTTTAAATTTCTCTAAAATGTAGAAACAGGAGCATATCAGGATCTGCTCAATACTGGATAATATTCACCCAAGGGATCTGAAGAATAAAAGTGGGGTACTGGAAAACTTGTGTAGCAGAAGAAAGGAATGGTGTTTTAGCAATGGAAAGATAAATGACAGGTTGCTGAAAGTGGTGTTTCAGCAATAGGAAAATGAATGACATGTTGCTGAAAGTGGTGTTTCAGCAATGGAAAAATAAGGAAAATAGAATGTAATGATTTGGATTTAAGAAAAATAGGAGAAGTACTTGCTGAGGGATAATTTCAGCAGTAGGGAACAAAAAATGATGACTGAAAGATGATGTTTCAGGAGTGGGTAGAGATGGAAAAAGGGAAAAATGGAGTAATGGGATAGGTGATAAAAGGGACATTACTGGGAAATGAGTTGAAATGAAGGGAACAAAGCTTCTGTGATTTGAAGCTTCAGATCTTCTTGTGATGAAATTGTCCTCCTTGGTGAGTTCTCCCTTATTCTGCAAAATACAATTGTAACATGCCAACCCTTGACAGGGATTATTAGTTTTAAATCTAATCTAATGCTAGAAATATAGTGCAGAAAATTAAATGCTGTGAGGAGCAGAGGACTTCCCTAGAAAAAGATAATGTGTATCAGTCATGCAAGCAGCCTTGAAATCTTCTTTAGAAACAAGACGCTGGTACAAACGAAGCCTATGACCATTTACTAGTAGAGGTGTTTTAGAATCATCAATTGTTAAAAGTATTATTGTTCCATTAGGAAAAACAACATCTACTTCATAAGGTCCAAGCCATCTTGTTCGTAACTTACCCTGAAATTTTTCAAACCGAGAGTCATACAATAAGGCCCAATTACCTTTTTGGAACTACTTGTGTTTAATGATTTTATCATGCCACTTCATTCTTTGTTGTTGAATCATGGTTGTTTGGTGAATGGCATCTAATCTCTTTTCATCCAATTCAAGAAGCTGCTGCAACCTAGCTGTCTACACATCAGTCAAATCAAGGTTAACAGCTAAAGCAGTTCTTAAAGTTTTAATTTCAAATTCCACAGGAAAAACAACATTTTTACCATAAACCAATTCATAGGGAGAAAATCCTATAGTATTTCTCCAGGTAGTTCTGTAAGCCCATAGTGCTTCAGGGAGCCTTTGAGACCAATCCTTTCGGTTATCCTTCACTGTTTTAGTTAGAATGGCTTTTATTACTTTATTTGTGCTTTCCACCTGCCCATTGGCCTGGGGATGGTATGGTGTAGTCATTCTATGATGAATATGATATTTGTGAAGGATAGATTTAAAACCATGAGAATTGAATGGAGGTCCTCCATCTGTAACTAGCTCTCTAGGAATTCCAAATCTAGTGAAGATCTCTTCAAATAAGAAAGCTAGGACAACTTCTTCATTGGCTCTAATAAGTGCTTTGGCCTCCACCCATTTAGTCATATAGTCTGTAGAGACTAATATATAAGTTATTTGATTGGATGGAGGATTAATGGGTCCTATGAAATCCAAGGCCCATCTTTCAAATGGTTCAGAAACTACCTGGGGGTTTAATGGAATTTGATCTCTATGATTGGGTTGACCCATTCTCTGGCAGCTATCACAAGCCCTCACATATTTCTTTGCATCCTTAAATAATGAGGGCCAATAGTAACCCATCCTCAAAATTTTGTGTGTTGTTCTTTTATCAGCAAAATGCCCTCCGCAGGGGCCATCATGACAAGCTTTTAGTATGTCATACACTTCATCCTCCCTAATGCATCTTCGGATTTCCTGATCAAGCCCTGTGTAGAAAAGACACCCACTTATCCAGCTATACCTGGCACTTTGTTGAACAATTCTTCTCTTTTCCCTGTATGATAGGTGTGATGGTAATTTTCCTGCAACCAAATAGTTGGCAATGTCTGCATACCACGGAGAGTGAGCAGAGACTGCAAATAAATACTCATCAGGAAAGGAATCATCTACTGGAATATTATTATCAGTTTTTAACCGTGAAAGGAAATCAGCCACAACATTTTCTTTACCAGGCCGATCTACAATTGTAATATCAAACTCCTGCAGTAACAATAACCATCTGGTAACTCGAGCATTTGTGACAGATTTGTTCATTAAATACTTAATAGCTAAGTGATCAGTGTGGACAAAAGTAGAATAACCAGTGATGTAATGTCGAAATTTATTAATGGCATAAATTACTGGAAGAAATTCCTTTTCGGTAACTGTATAATTAAGCTCAGCAAGGGTCATGTTCTTACTGATAAAATAGATAGCATAAGGAAGATGGTTTTCTTCTTGTCCCAAGACAGCTCCAATTGCAGTGTCTGAAGCATCAGAAGATATATGAAAGGGAAGTGCCCAATCAGGTCCTCTCAAAATAGGAGCAATAGATAACTGATGCTTGAGTTCTACAAAGGCTTTCTGACAAAGATTAGTCCACTTAAATTCAACATTTTTCATAAGCAACACAAATAATGGAGAAGCTATCTTAGAAAAATCTTTAATAAATCTTCTGTAGTATCCAGCATGTCCTAGAAAACTTCTCACGTCAGTTTGTGTTTTAGGAACACGAATATTCTGAATGACCAGTATTTTGGATGGGTCTACCTGAATGCCTTGAGATGAAATAAAATGTCCAAGCACTACTCCTTCACTCATCATCATATGACATTTTTCAGTACTTAGGGAGAGGTGAGCTTGTATACAACGTTTAAGTACCTTCTCAATATTTTGTAATGCATCTTCAAAAGACACACCATAAGGAGTAAAATCATCCATAAATATTTCCATAGAGTCATTCAGCATATCAGAAAATATTCCTATAACAGCCCTCTGAAAAGTTGCTGGTGCATTACATAGCCCAAATGGAAGAACTCTATAAGAAAAAGTTCCCCAAGGACTAGTAAAAGTGGTCTTATCCTGGTCTTGGGGTGCAATTCTGATTTGGTTATACCCACTGAATCCATCTAGAAAAGAAAATAATTTCTTTCCTGACAGACTATCCAATACCTGATCAATGAAAGGTAAAGGAAAGTGATCCTTTTGAGTAGCTTTGTTTAAGGCTCTGTAATCAACACACACTCTCCATTTCCCGTTTTTCTTAGGGACTATTACCAATGGGGAAACCCATTCACTGTCAGATATGGGGTATATAAATCCTGCATTAAGCAATTTTTGAAGTTCTTCTTTAACAATCTCTCTTAAATTAGGGTTCATTCATCTTTGGGGTTGACAGACTGGTCGACACCCTTCTTTAATATAAATTCGGTGAGTACATAGTTCAGAAGAGATTCCCTTCATATCCGTGTAATCCCATGCGAATGCTTCCTTATTTTCAAGTAATAACTTCATTAACTGTTGTGTTTCAGCAACTGTTAGATCAGGATTTATATTTAATGTTTTTCCAGGTTCGATTTCCACTGTTATGCTTTTAGATGAGATGGTGGTTAATGTCTGAGATAAATCTTCAGATTCAATCTTTTCCTGGGTATCTGTTTCAAAAATTGCAGTCAATTGATTGTGTGTTTCAGCAATTACAGAGGAAGGTTCGCAAATAAAATTATTAATTATTTCATCCTCTGTATTGTCTTTAAGAGTTAAAGCTTGTCCGATAGTTAAAATGGGCTGAATAGCATTATCATCATAATCCATCCACACAGAATCTTCATTATTAATTATGGGTGTAGCATGAGGATAAAGAGTAAGTTGTTTAGTTTCATAACCATTAGAAATTGTCATTGAACCAGATCTGTAGCTGATAAATGCATCAGCTGTGGCCAGCCATGGCCTTCCTAGAATTAAAGGGTGTCTCCCCAGCTTTGTTTTAGTTTGTAATACCACAAAATCAGCTGGGTAATTCCAGGATTCAACCGAGATAACTAGATCTTCAACAACTCCTTCTGGTTTGATTGTAGAATGGTCAGCTAACTCTAGGATGGTTGGTGTATCTCTAATTGTGTTATTCAGCTGTAACAACTGTGAAGTTTCAAGAGTCATAATGTTTATTGTAGCACCTAGATCTACCAGAACTTGAGGAATTATTGTTTTACCAATTTGAACTGTCACGGTAGGATGGCCGGGGTCACCATATTTCACAGGAGGGGTTTTTCCAGACATTAATGCAGATAAATCACCCATAACATGAACTGTAAGGGGGTCTTTAGTCTTCCTACCAGGTTTCTTAACACAAATGTCCCTTATGGTTCTCGCATAAATTGGTACATCTCTCAGTGCCTGTAAAAGTGGAATTTTAACATACAAGTTTTGCAATTCCCCTAAAAGATTAAAAGCAGGTGTTTCAGGCGTTTTAGTTAAAACTAAACGCTCGGGGAATGGTGGCTCTGTTATTTCAATACCCTTGTTAGAGGGTGGTTGTGCTTTTTTATGTTTCTCAGTTTCCTCTTTATCAGAATCAGAAGAGGTTATATCATCAATGATAGGTTCTACTATTTTCCCGGATCTCAAATGAATATCATTACATTGCATAGTAGAAAATGTAGGCTGATTCTGAATATCAATGACTTGCACAACTTTATTATTGGGGTTAGGATTTGGTTGCACAGGTAGTTGGGGTCTCATTTGATTATTTGGTGGAGCATTTGATGGTAGAGGAAGTGGTTGTTGAAATTGAGGAAATTGATTTGGATACGAGATTTGTTGGCTTCTCCAATTTGAATTCCATGGATTAAAAGAAGATGGCTGTTGTGGGGGCCAAGGAGTCCACATTGCAGGATCAACAAAGGGAGGGTTTTTTTGTTGCATGGGTGGGTAGTTCATCTGATTAAAGGGTGGGTATTGCATTTGATTAAAGGGAGGGTAATTTTTCTGAATGAAAGCAGAATAATTATTCCAATGATTAAATGGCATACTGGAATTCATACCTTGTCCTTTTGGTTGCCATTGTCTTCTTTGTGTTAGCAGGCAAACTGCTTCAGCTTCTTCTTCCATTGGCTGCAATGCTGCCTTTATTCCTGGTAGAGAGGGACATTGTTGTGTTTCATGATCTTTCTCACAAAGGGTGCAGATTGGTATTTTGTCCAATGGGCATTCCCTTAGTGGATGTTTGTCTCTGCACTTCGGGCAAAAGACAGCCAGAGCTGCTTCTGCTTCAGCCTGCTTCTTTTTAACCTGCAAGGTGTCAATTTGTGAAGCAAAAGAACTTAACATCTTAGTTTTAAATTCTTCAAGTAAATTACCTATTTCAGCTCTTGTTGCTCCCCCACTGGCTGATTTCTGAACTCTTGAATAGGTGGGATCTTTGTTACTTGCTCTGTTCCTTGCAGCTCCTCTTGAACATCTTTTACATAGTTCAACAATCTCATCATATGATTCTTTAGATATATCTCCCTTTCCAAGCATGTTTAACATGTCTAAACAATCATCCCTTAATCCTCTAAGTAATATTGTTTTACGAATTTCTTTACTTACATTCGGATGATCAGATCTCTGCAGATTATACTGCAGTCTTTCCACATAGTCCTCCAAATTCTCGTCCGGCTTTTGTGCCATGTTGAATAGTTCCTCCCTCTTTTCTCTTGTCCGACAATAGTCTTGATATTTAAGCAGAAATTTCTGTTTCATCTGTTCCCATGTTGTGATTACCTGACTTCCAAGGCTCATGAACCATCTTAAAGCATTTCCTTTTAATGTTGCTGGAAATAGTTTCAACTTCTGAGCATTAGTAACATAATCATAACTTCTGCATAATATATCAAATTCAAAAATAAATTCATCCGGATCTTCAGAGGATAAACCATGGAAGTTGGGTAAAGCTGACAATGGAATATTCTTCATAGGAGTTGTTCCTCTAGGGAGATCACTGATAGGAAATCCCAAGGTAGAGAGAGAATTTTCATCCCTTCCTTCTCCTTCAGGATCTACATGTCCTCCACCAAAGAATTCTTCATTTTTTCCTTCCATTGGCTGTTCTCCTACTGCACTTGCTCGATCCTCAAAATCTTCTACTGGCTCCTCAATGTTTTCCACTGGTCGTCCAATACTCTCTATTAGTTCCTCAATGTGCTCTGCTGATTTTCTAGCACTTTCTTCTGATTTTCCAGCACTGGCTGCTGGTTCTTTAATATCAGTTACTGGTTCCTCTATGTTTTCAGGGCTCACAACTTCTTCTGTTTGGTACTCTAATTGAGGGGAGCACTGAGGTTTTGGTCTTCGAGAAATTAATCTCTGTGATGATTCAGCCTTTGATACAATTTCGTCAATAAAAGTCTTTCTTCCTCCCCTTCCTTTGCCCTTGCCACCTGTAGGATTAGTTTTCTTCTGGGTTCTGCGTCCTCTCATACAATCTGCACATCTAGAAGGAAAATATCAATTCTTTTGAAATCTATAATTTCCTTCCACGGTAACGGCACCAAAATTTTGGTCGCTTTAATTGTTTTAACAATTCAAGCACCACATAAATTGTCAACCTGAGAAGGTCTGTTTATTCCAAAGACAATCATGCACTGGATATGCTCAATTCCAAAAGCAAGGAAATGCTGTAGTAGAAGTCACACAATTATAAATCATACAAATCTAACTATTCACACCCTGTTCTAACAAAGCTGAAGCCTACTTGTGTTACAGCAGAAGCAATTCCCCTATTGCAGTCTTTCATTAAAAGAATTCTAGGAAAAGATAATGGAAGGAAATCACCCTGCAGGAAAGGAAATAAATCAACCATAACAGGGAACAGGACCCTATTCCTCCAAATAGGAATCTTCAGCAGCTGTTTCCTGACACTAATCACACTGCAGAAAAATATCAAATCAAGGAAAACAGGACCCTATTCCCATGAACAGGAACCTTCAGCACCTGCTTCCTGATATCAATCACACTGCAGAAAAAGAGAATCAAACTACGGGGAACAGGACCCTATTCCTCCAAACAGGAATCTTCAGCACCTGTTTCCCAGTATCAATCACACATTCAAACAAATAACGGAAAAAGATCTCTTGGCTTCCTTAAGAATGAATGATACAGAACTAATGCAGTGTTAAAGAAAACAGAGTGCTTAAAGAACTACAGAACTATCTAAATGATTCTTCAGCAAACAGAGTTAATTTAAGGTGCAAATAACATAAAGAATTTTAACAGACTACAGGAGCAATCGGGTGAATCTTGTGATGAAGGCGGGCCATTTCCTTCTCACAAGATTCCCCAGAGAAAAGAGTTAAATTGAAGTGCTCAAAGGAAACCTTTATTCATCTGTCAAAAAGAAATGATACATTACAATGGAGTCTTGCTCCTTTCCGTTCAAGAATAATGTCTCTCCTGCAGTCTCTAACTCCCCCTTCTAATGATGATGTCTCCTCTTTTTAAAGAGGAGACATCTATTACAGTTACATCAGAGAAATCCTATATTTATCCACATCTGTTCTTCTATCTTAAAACAGGGTCTTTCTATTCTTCCATAGAAAAATATTGTTACAACAGATACAAAAAGGTACTGGCTTCAGAACAATCCGTGTAACAACTTTCCTTGCTTGTCTTCGTCTTGTTGCCATCGTTCCTGAAATACTCTTTCAAGATCACAAATCACGAGTAAGCAAGATGGAATTAACGTGTTCGCCGACTATCGCCTAAAGAATAGATTTGATCAGTTTCAAAGAATCCTAGGGCCGATCAAGCTTAAGACCACTTACTGTTTAGCAAGAACAACACGTTCCTTATCATAAATTATCTACGATCTTTTAGACTTGTGTTAGCAATGATCTACCTTCAATTAATGATGAAATATAAGAGTAGTGTGGAATTATGTGTAAAACAGATTAAATATATAGTAAAGAGAAGGATTTCATATACCTTTGGATAAAATGGATGAAAATGATAATGTAACCTTTTTAAATATAGCTATAAAGAGTAAGGTGGTGTCAAAATGTATGGTAAAAATGGTACATTGTGAGGTCCTAACAATAATGTCCTTAGGAATAGAAGTTTTGGCTGCTGTGGAATTTGGATATGATTCTAAGGAAAATGTCTCAGAGAAAGAAGCCAAACAAGATTTTGTGGCTAATGCAAAGGAAATGAATGCAATCTTGAATGGACTGTGTGAGGTAGAATTCATCAAATTAATGCATAGTGAGACTGCCAAATAAATGTGGGAAACTCTAGAAAATATTCATGAGGGAGACAAAATGGTGAAAACTGCTAAACTTCAAGTCTATAGAGCCCAGTTTAAAAATTTAAAGATGAATGATGATGAAGATATTGCTAGTTTATTTTTAAGGGTTGCAAAAATTGTCAATAATATGAAAGCGCTAGGTGAAACCATGCAAGAATGTGTAATTTTTCAAAAGATCCTAAGATCTTTGCCATCTAGTTTTAATCCAAAGGTCTCTGCCATAGAAGAAACATCAGATTGGGAAACCTTGACCATGAATCATCTTCTTGGAAAAATAACAGTGTATGAGATGAGACTGCCACAAAAGAAGTCAAGTGTAAGGGAGGTCGCTTTTAAGGCAGAGAAGAAGAAAGAAGAAAAAGGTGAGACAGGCTCCTGTTCTGATGAAGAAGAGGCCAAATTTATTAGGAAGTTTGATAAAGGCTCAGGTAAGTATAAAGGTAAACTTCCATTTAAATGTTTCAATTGTGGAAGAGTTGGACATTATGCTTCTAAATGTCCTTATAAGAAAACAAAGAATCAGGCTCAGGAATAAGAGAAGACCATATCTAAGAACTGGCAGAAAGGGAAGAGATTCAATAGAAAATCTTTCTATGCTCAGCAAGATAGTAGTGCATCATAAGACTCAGCTGAATTCTCAAGTGAAGAAGAAACATAAGAATTTGTTTTGATGGCTATAGAAGAGCTGGAAGAATGTTTTTTAGAAGATGAGGAAGAAGGTGAAGTGGACCTTTAGGGGGAGCTAAGAAGTGCCTTGGAGGAAATTGACAAACTAAAAATGAAGTGTAGAAAACAAAAAGACATTCTTCTCAAATACGTGAGAGAGGAACAAAATTCAGAAGCCCTCATTCAGTTGAAAGTAGAGCTTGAAGAAGCCAAGAAGGTAGAAGATATTTTACTTAAGCAGATCAAGGATAAAACTTAGGAACAAGAAAAGTTGGAAGAAGAAGTAGTCAGCCTAAGAAAGAACTTAGAAAAGGCCCAAAGAGAACTATTAATGAATACACCTCTAATGAAAGGCTCAGGGCAGTTGGATCAGATTCTAAATGCACAAAGGTCACCTCTGATCAAAACTGGGATAGGCTATGAAGGAGAATTAAGCAAAGACAAAGAAAAATAAAACAAAAATATTATTTTTGTAAAAGCAGATGAGAATATCCAAGCAGCTCAGAAGATTTCAAAGGAAGAAGAATCTTGAAATAAAGTAGATAAAAATCAAAAGGAACCTCAAATGACAAAGGATGAAGTAAATAAATTGTCAACTGAAAAAACCTTGCATATTCCTGAGTATGTCAAATTTGGAAGTCATCAAAGGAGATTTTTTCCTTCTATGAAAAATGCTATCTGTTATTCCTGTCACAAATTAGGACACATTGCTGCATATTGTTATACTAGAAGAATAAATACAAACCAGCAAAGGATGCAAACAGTAAAAAGTTTTACTCAAGCAGGAAGATGGAGAAGACAACCTTTTGTTAGGTATGCAAATTGTTTTTATGGATACTGTTTTTATTGTAATGATTTTGGCCATAAAATCATAGAATGCAGGAAATATGAACAAGGACTGTTGTCCAAAACATCAAGAAGGTTTATGAATCATGGAGAGTTTATTCCTACTTATAATCCTGCTAAGGATATATCCAAATGTTGTGTATGCAATAAAAATGGACATATGTCTTCCAAATGTTCTTTAAGAGAGTGTAGTTCATCATCTCAGAAAAGATACCAAACAAGATGATGCTTGCAGTGGAAAAAGAAAGTGAATAAATGTGACTTGGCTCTAATAACTCAAGATCTAAAAAGCCAGTGGTATTTGGACAACGGTTTCTCAAAGCATATGTCAGGAGATAGAAGCAAGTTTATAACCTTTGAAGAAAATAAATCTAGAAATGTTACTTTTGGAAATGATAAAGCAGGAAAGATCAAAGGAAGAGGCTCAGTCAGTCTGGACAATGGTAGAGGAAAAGCCCAGGATGTACTATTTGTGGATGGGTTGAAAGAAAATCTGTTGAGTGTTAGTCAAATGTGTGATAAAGGCTGTGAAGTTATTTTTAGAGCTCAAGAATGTGAAGTAAGATCAAGCACCACTGGAAAAACCCTGATCAAAGGTGTTCGAACATAAAGCAATGTTTATGTAGTAAAAGAAGGAAATGAAGCATGTCATCTTAGAAAATTTGAGGAGTCTTGGTTATGGCATAGGAGATTGGGACACCTAAAATTTGATCATATCATAATTCTAAGCAAAAAGAATGGATTCAGAGATATGCCAGTCATCAAGAAGCCTTCGAATACAATATGTAAATCCTGTTAGCTAGGTAAGCAGACCCGTACATCCTTTAAAACCAAAGATAAGTTATCTACAAGCATACCTCTTCAACTTGTTCACATGGATTTGTGTGGGCCTTCGAGAACTAAAACACCAAGTGGAGAATACTATTTCATGCTAATAATAGATGATTTTTCTAGAATGACATGGGTTTTATTTCTCAAACACAAATTGAAAGCATTTGAGAAATTCAAAATATTCAAGGCTTTGGCAGAAAATCAAATAGGATGCAAGCTAAAGTGCATCAGATCAGACAGAGGAGGTGAATTTACAGATTATGATTTTGCAGACCTGTGCAATGAGCATGGGATAAAGCAACAGTTCACAATTGCAGGAACGCCTCAGCAAAACAGAGTGGCAGAGAGACAAAATAGGTTTGTACAACAGATTGCCAGAGCCATGATGCAAGAAAGTAACATTCCTCAAACCTTTTGGGCAGAAGCAGTACACACAGTTGTGCATATCCTAAACAAAGCTCATTTAAGACCAAATAGTGACAAGACTCCTTATGAATTATCGCATGGTAAACCTGCATCAATCAAGCATTTTAGAGTTTTTGGAAGTAAGTGTTTTATAAAAAATAATGATGAAAATTTGGGAAAGTTTGATGCAAGAGAAGATGAAGGAATATTCTTAGGATATGCATCTAAGAGTAAAGGTTACAGGTGCTACAACAAAATACTTCACAAAATTGTAGAAAGTATTGATGTAATATTTGATGAAGAACTATCAGACAAATTAAGAAGTACAGATTGCAGCAATCCTTCGGAAGTTCATGAAGAAGAGAATCAAGATGATGATGAAATAAACAAGCCAATAGAAGATACAGATCTAAGATCAAAAAGCTCCTCAAGATACATTCAGAAGAATCATCCGGAAGATCAAATCATTGGGGACAAGAGTGTAGGTGTACAGACAAGAAGACAACTAACTGAACAGACTGAAGAGGTATACCTCGCAATGTTGTCACAAATAGAGCCAAAGAAGTTTGAAGAAGCCAGCAAAGACAAACATTGGGTAAATGCCATGAATGAAGAATTGGACCAAATTGAGAAGAACAACACTTGGGAACTAGTTCCAAGACCCAGTGAGAAAAATGTCATTGGCTCAAAATGGGTATTCAAAAATAAGATGAATGAACAAGGACAGGTAATCAGGAATAAAGCTAGACTTGTGTGCAAGGGATATTCACAGGTTGAAGGACTTTATTATGATGAAACATTTGCCCCTGTAGCTAGAATGGAAGCTATTAGACTGTTTTTAGCTTTTGCTTGCTATCATGACTTCAAGGTATATCAAATGGATGTGAAGTCTGCCTTCCTGAATGGAGATTTAGAGGAAGAAGTCTACATGGAGCAACTGGAAGGGTTCTCCTTAACAGATAATGTAGACTATGTTTGCAGATTAAAGAAAGCATTATATGGGCTGAAACAAGCTCCTCGAGCATGGTATTCAAGGCTGGACAAATACTTGCAAAAACAAGGGTTCAAGAAAGGGGGAGTAGACAGCAACTTGTACATAAAAGCAAATGAAGATGAACTTTTGATTGTAGTAGTGTATGTAGATGATATCATGTTTGGAAGCAGCAAAGATGAGTTAACAAAAGGATTTGCTGAAGAGATGAAATCAGAATTTGAAATGTCTATGATTGGAGAGCTTACCTTCTATTTAGGACTACAAATTCAACAAAAGAGCACAGACACATTTATCTCACAAGAAAAATATTTAAAAGAGATGCTGAAAAGATTTAAAATGGAGGACTGCAAACCTGTGTCAACTCCCATGACTACTGGATGCAAGCTTTGTGCAGATGATGGAACAATTGATGTAGATCAAAAACTTTACAGATCCATGGTTGGAAGTCTGTTATATCTAATAGCTTCTAGACCAGACATTGTGCTGGCTGTAGGACTTGTGGCAAGATATCAAGCAGCACCAAAACAAAATCACTTACTAGCAATTAAAAGAATATTCAGATATCTACAAGGGACCGCACATTATGGGCTATGGTATCCAAAAGGCAAAAACTTCATTTTGACAGCATATACAGATGCAGATTGGGCCAGCTGTGTTGATGACAGGAAAAGCACAAGTGGAGGTGCATTCTATTTAGGAGAGAGTCTGGTGGCATGGCTAAGCAAGAAACAAACATCTATTTCTCTATCCACAGTAGAAGAAGAATACATAGCAGCAATATCATGTTTTACACAAGTCATGTGGATGAAGCAAGCCATCCAAGACATGAAGGTAAGCATTGATGAACCTATTTCAATCAAATGTGATAATAAAAGTGCTATAAGTATATCTAAAAATCCTTTGCTTCATTCAAAAACTAAACATATTCCAATCAAGTATCATTTTCTCATAGAACAAGTAGCTCAAAAAGTAGTAAAGTTGGAATATGTGCCAACAAAAGAACAGACAGCAGATATATTTACAAAACCTCTTGCTAGAGAATCATTTGAATATTTGAGAGATAGACTAGGGGTAGTATCTATATATTCTACTCTCTGATATGAAGAGAAAACACAGTTTCAGGGGGAGAACAGAAACGACAATATCATTCCAGGGTAAGATCAGCCAGTAAGGAAAGCATAAAACAGGTCCTGAAGATCAAAAACTTATGGAAAGAGTACATCCAACATAAAAGAGTCAATGAAAAGGCTAAAGAGTCAGTGTTTTAAATTTTGGAGCAGCAAAGTACAAAGGCAACAAAAAAGGGCCTAAACATAACTCATAGAGAGGAAATGTAGAAAGCAAACTAGGAAATGAGCAACCCTTTGCCATTGATGTCAAAGGGGGAGGAAAAGAAAAAATGGGCTTCTAAAAATAAAGTAGAGGTTATTGCCATCAATGCCAAAGGGGGAGACTGTTTGAAATGTTGTCATTGATGGCAAATGAGATGACAAATGAGGACCACCTGAAACATCATTCAAGGGGCAGAAAGGCAGCAGAGACATTAGAGGAAACAGAGACAAAGAGAGATAGCAAAAGAAAGGCAAAGGAGATAGAAAAGAGAGAAGCAAAGTGGCAGGGAGGTGGCAGAGGTAGAAGAGGCAGGCAGCAGTGAACTGAAGCAGAGAGCTATTCAAGGTGCAAAGTAGTGAGGACAGTAGAAGAAGGCCATTTGATAGCAGATCTAGAGAGACAAAGTAATGAGGATAGAAAGGCCACTGTTTAATACAAAGGTTAGTTTCTGAGTTATGGAGTATTAGTGGAAGTGTTAAAATCAGTTGAAGCTTGTCAATTGTACTCTAGAGCCATAGGGAAGAGCTGCAGAGGGTGGTGTTTTGAAAAGCCCTAGAAAAAATTGTTAGAAAGGCCATCTACTGAAGACCAGGCTGGAGATGAATGTAAGTGATTCCAAATATATATATATATATATATAAGAATTCATTCCTAAACCAGATGTGCATTGTCGGAACTAGTCCTGTGTGAATATGCCTGAATTCAATAGATATATGGTAACCTCTGAAATAGGATCTGAGATGAAACCCTGCAATTAAAGGAGGAATCGATGTCAATTAATATCAATTTTATGTTTCGAATTAAATGCGATTAAGGCTTGTATATGATGTGGAGAAGTTAATTGAAGTATTTTCTGTATCGAAATTCCACGGGAGGCCGAAGAGAATCACTCTGCAACATGAACCTTTGTTTATATGTGAATCTATGTTTATATTAATGCTGCATAAAATTTCATGAATGGTGTCGACCATAAGTTATTCAAGAGCAGAGTCATGAATTGGAATGGTTCAGTGCACAGTCATAAATGGAGTTAATAACAATAAAATGTTGAAGTGTTGAACAGAACCCTGAGCCAAAAGGGAGCGGAACCTTGTACTAGACGAAAACTGGAAGGCAGAATTCAGCAGACGAAACTCTAACTAATGAACAATGAAGGGGGTTTCCAATTTTCATCGCACTGCTTTCGTCGGGCAAGAGGTTTTTATGAAATCAGAGCGATTCCATAGAACGAGTGACACGTGTCCCTGAACAAGTCTGAAAAACCACTTTCATTATGCGCCATTGCATGTTATCGTCCATGCATCTTCGCCGAGCGATATCCGTCAGATCAGTGTTGGTTGCGCGACATGTTATTAACCATCAATTGAGGAAATGCATTAGCAATTGGGCTCCACGGAATGTGTATATATTATAATATGCATCGGTTTTGATATATATTGCAATATCTAATATATTAAAGTGGAATGCGCGCATAAAAATGGCCCAGAGCTGATTATACGTTTAATACATATGGATACATTTTGAAATGCCTAAGGTTTAAAAACAAAGTCGAAGGTTGAGATACTCATTGACGCCCTTATAAACAGAGTTCAATATAACTTATTGACCAGAGGAGTCAAATTATAAAAACCAAGTATATGCAGAGACTTCTATGTAATGGCTTGGCCAAAATATTCGAATATTAATTCGAAATATTATAAGTTGGGTTTTTTATTATGGTTTAAACACAGTTTTTTTTGAAGACGCCGAGAGTTATTTTATGTTTGATTAAAAGGAAGTTGTACATACAACAGTTATATAATTATAATGAATAGGGAATTGAATAAAAAGAGAAAATGAAAAAGAGAGTGATGTTGGATGAATGAGGAAGGAAAAGAGGAAGAGAGGAGTGCTATTCGAAATATACACTGTAATTGAATGAAAGGTTTTAACTGTTTATATTGTTTGTGATGTAATTGGCAAGTCTCCGGAGAAAGATAAAATCCCTTTGTAAAGTTGAAATGGTACATTTCTATGAGTAAATTGATAAAAGAGAAGAGAATGCAGAATTGAAGAAAAAGAAATAATCAAGCAGATATGAAGATTGGAGTACAGTAAAAGAAATCAAAGGTACAGAACAGAGCTAATATCCAAGGTAAATCAACAAATGTTTCTTTATGAAAAAGAGGGAGTTGAAGCTTCTTTGCAAGTTGTAGCTTGCAGAATTTGAGGTTGGAGCCTCCTGTAGGTTGGTGCTTACAGAAAACCAGTGGTGAGAGGGAGTTGGAGCTTGCCTTTACATCACAGCAATAATAAGATGTGGTTTTCTCCCTTTATGGGTTTCCACGTATATCTGGTGTCTCTGTGCATGATGTTTATGTGTTGATATGGTTTATCTAATCTGCTTAATACTTGCTGCTGTCATATTAAGTCTGCTGTTACATTATATTAATACTTGCTGCTCACATTCTAAGACTACTCACATATTAAGTTGAATATGAAATGAAGGTGTAAATAAGTTTTATGAAAAAGTTTTAAAAGTCCATGAATGTGTTAAACTGATTCAACCCCACCCCCCTCTCAGTTTAATAAAGGTTCAACATGGTAGAGAATGCATTTCTGTATTTTTTGATTACTCTATTGATTATTTGTACTTTCTCTCCATGTTTGCACAGTGCATTGCTTCCCAAAGGAGTAGGAGTATTTTTGGGTTTCATGGTCACTTTAGGACCAATGTTTATGATGATAGTAGCCCATCTATACATGACATTGGGCAGGTGTATTTTTATTTACAGCTGATATACATTTATGCTTACTTCCGCATGTTGGGAGAACATACATATTCAGCTTGTAACTTGTTGCAGGAGCACCTGCCATATGACATTCTCAAGCAGCAATTGGGAGAACTGCGCAATATCCACCAGAGAGACCATATGTATCATCCAAGTTTGCACATAAATTTCATCCATTTCCTGATTTGGATGCCATGTGGTGATGATGTGCCATTCATCTTGAATTGAATGGTTTGGGTTGGCATGACTCATGATCTTGGAGGAAGAGTCTTTGGAGGCTCAATATTCTTTTTTCCATTGGAGGGCAATCATGTTTCAGCCCAATATCAGCATACCCTCTACAATTATCATGAGTGGAGAGGAGGAAAGCGTGGGATAGGCCCTCTTGCTTATCATGTTCACTTATTCATCCCACATTCATTTCAGGAGCACAAGGTGGAAGAGACTTTTCATGAGTTACTGTGTTGGAAGGTGACTCACATCATTTGGATGATTGCATGGATGAGGGAGGCACTCATTCACCATGTTGATCATCACTCCTACTTGTGGAGGCCATGAGGCATATAGCATGTTTCCATTCACACCTTTCACCTTTGATTGATGCAGACACTCTGGTTATGCACACTTGGGGAGGAGCATTGGATGACAGTTTATTTGCAGATTCTCTTGATGCAGTGATGGAGGCTATTGATGGAGGTCACATGAGGAGGAGAAGAGATATTTTTCTCTCCTTATTCATTTTCTTGAGGACAAGCAAATATTTTGGAGGGGAGGACTGTAATGTCCCAAATTCTTAGCTTCCAATCTAAATGGGACATTAGAGTTAGCAACATCTATAGTCGGCAAATAAAGGGGTAGAAAAGCCCATAAGTCTCCTAAGAAGGATAAAAACACTACAAGTGTGAAAGGAGACATTATTTCAAGCCTAATAAAACACCTCTATGTGTGAACAAGGATAAAATGCAGCTACTTTGACTTGGTCAACTGCGCAGTCTTGGAGGAGAAGGAACCCTAGGAAGAATAACGCAATTTTGGAGGGAAGTGCGTCTTTTGAATGAAGAGACCTAATTGGGTGGGCTCAAGGGGAAGAAAAATCGTATTATATATGAGGAATAGGATGAGAGCATTTTTATTCATGCTTTAGATCATTATTCATGTCTCTCTAGACATTTGCTTACTCTTGTTGTTCAGAAGAGTAGCAATGTTGTTTAGCACTTGGGTGTTCCCGTGCGGGAATCCCACCTCTTCCTTTGAGGAGCCTCATTGGGAGAGCTTGCATTCATCTTTCCACATAAGGTTTTTAGGCCAAGCTTTAGCCATCTTCATCAGTGCAATTTCTATAGAAGATATTGTGCAGTGTAGCTGGGTGCAGTAGTGGAAGGGATTGATTTCCCACTTTCTGAGCTAATCTTTGTTGGAGGGAGATTTCCCTTCATCCAGAGATTTTTTTGGAAGGTCTTGGAGAATATTTCAGATGAGTGGTATCAGACCACACACTTCTCAGAGTTTCTAGCGCATTTTTAGCTGGGAACTACGTTATTTTGGGAGGCAACTTTCATTGCAGGGTTTGGTGGCTTCTTTGTGGTTTTTCCTTGTGATTGAGAGGTTCATTCTCTCATGGGAGGAAGCCTTTGAAGGATCTGCATCAGATAATATTTCTTTCAGCATATTACACTCTCATGCTTCATGTTGCAGTGAATATTCAGAGATTTCTGAATATTACATTTTGTATTTAGAGTGTTTGACAAGAAACCCTTGCCGGGTTGTCTTGATTTTTGTATACAGAGACTAGATCTCATTCCTTGAGAATTTCTGATTAATATATGAGTGGATATATTTTTATTTGATCATTTCATGTGTAAACCCTCTCTTATACTGCGCAGTCCCTTGAGTAGCTACTCCGACATTTTGCAGTATTGGGGTTTTTCACTAGTTTTGGCTACACTAGTGTGGGAGGCTTGTTTAGCCCACCTAGTTTGATTTGTTTCAGCTCTATTCTTGGATTTAGTTTTTTTATTTCTTTATCTATGGGATCCAAGAGTTCATTCAGTATTTTATTGCATGCATGGCTGGAAATTCGTTTTTGCTTCTTGCTTCCTGAGTTTTCCCAAGGAGGAATATTTAAATAGCTATAGACAGAGCCTGAGAAAGGGCCAGCTAGCCTCCAGATCTCATCCTCTTTTAGAGGTGACTTATTTGGTAAATGCCCACTTAGTCCATCTCTGAAATAGCCTTGTCCATATTTCTGACAAAGGAACACTTTAGTGGAGAAAAATTTTGCTGATTTCCATTTCGGGACATTACGTAGCGGTGCATAACAAGTGACATTTTTCATAGGGGGGAAGAATCTCCTTTGATAGCTTCCAAATTTTATATATTCAGGAGTATATGAGCCTTTTTCAGTTCACTGTTTATTTATTTCGTTCTTTGTCATTTGAGGTTCCTTCATGTTTCTGTTTACTTCATTGCAGGCTTCTACTTCTGTAGGAACCTTCTGAGTTGCTTCATTATCCTTAATAGCTTTTACAAAAATGATATTCCTGTTATCTGTTTCTTTGAATTTACTTGTTTCTCCTTCATAGCCTATCCCAGTTTTTATCAGAGGAGATCTTTGAGCATCTAGTATTTTATTCAACTTATCAGAGCTTGTCATTTGAGGAGTGTTTATTGACAATTTCCTTTGGGTGTTTTCTAATTTCTTCCTCAAGCATACTACTTCTTCTTCCAATTTCTCTTGCTTCTGAATTTTATCCTCAATTTTCTAAAGTAGAGTGTCTTCTACCTTCTTGGCTTCTTCAAGCTCTACTTTTTCCATCAATACAAATTCAGAGGTTCCTTCTTCATTTGAGGTTTCATCTGAGATTTCAGATGCACTGCTATCTTGCTGAGCATAAAATGATTTTCTCCTGTATTTATTCCCTTTCAGCCAGTTCTTTGATATGGTTTTCTCTGTCTCTTGAGTCTGATTATTCGTCTTCTTATGAGGACACTTAGAAGCGTAGTGTCCAACTCTTCCACAGTTAAAGCATTTAAATGGAAGTTTACCTTTATACTTGCCTGAGCCTCTATCTAATCTTCTGATAAATTTGGCCTCTTCTTCATCAGAGCAGGAGCATGTATCTTCTTTTTCTTCTTTTTTCTTCTCTTTCTTAGAGGCAGCCTCCCTCACATTTGACTTCCTCTGTGGCAGTCTCATCTCATAGGCTGTTAAGTTTCCAAGTAATTGGTTCATGGTCAAAGTTTCCCAATCAGTTGTTTCTTCTATGGCAGAAACCTTGGGGTTAAAGCTGGATGGTAAAGATCTTAGAATCTTTTGAACAATTACACATTCTTTTATGGTTTCTCCTAGAGCTTTCATGTTATTCACAATTTCTGCAACCCTTAAAAAGAAGCTGGCAATGTCTTCATCATCATTCATTTTTATATTTTCAAACTGAGCTCTATAGACTTGAAGTTTGGCTATCTTCACCTTTTTGTCTCCCTCATGGATGTTTTCTAGAGTATCCCATATTTCTTTGGCAGTCTTGTTGTGCATTACTTTGATAAATTCTGCCTTACACAGTCCACTTAAGAGTGCATTCATGGCTTTTGCATTAGCTACAAAGTCTTGTTTGGCATCTTTCTTCGAGTCAGTCTCCTTTGGGGCATATCCCAATTCCACAGCAGCCCAAACTTCTATTCCTAGAGACATTATGTACGTCCCCATTCTTATTTTCTGGAAGGCATAATTTGTACTGGTGAACAAAGGGGCTTTATTTGTTGAGCAACCTTCTAGACTAGCCATCCTGGGGACCTAGGATCTCCTTCCAGCTGTTAAACTGATACAGAAGGAACTGGCTCTAATACCAATTGTTGGATCCTTGGTTAAACTGAGAGGGGGGGTGAATCAGTTTAATGCAGTCATATTCTTATTAAACTTTTCTTTTATACTCATTCACATCATCATTTTGTGATCAACTTAATGTACAATGGAACAATAATCTTAATAAATGAGCAACAGGTATTAAGCAGAATAAATACAGAGTATCAACACATAATCATCATGCATACAGACAACAAATATAAGTGGAAACCCATAAGGGAGAAAAGCACATCTTATTATTGTTGTGATGCAAAGGAAAGCTCCAACTCCCTCTCACCATTGATTTTCTGTAGGCACCAACCTACAGGAGGCTCCTACCTCAATTCTGCAAGCTACAACTTGCAAGGAAGCTCCAACTCCCATCTATTTTCTGCAGGCTACAACCTACAAGAGGCTCCTACCTCAGCCAGCTACAACTGACATCTATCAAGCTACAACTTGATATGGAAGCACCAACTTCCTCACTCTTTAAAAAAAAACACATGCTGATTTACCTGGATATCAGCTCTGTTCTGTTCCTTCTTCACTGCTGTCCACCAGCCTTCATATCTACCTTATATCATCTCTGAATTTTCACAACTTCTCTATCTGCTCCTCCTTCTTCTTACCCTCTCTGCCTCATTTCTTCATTCTCTTCCTCTTCATGCATATCTGTGTGATATCATTTATAGAGTTCACCTCATGACTATTTGTATTCCACAGGGAATTCAAAGTGAATAGGTATGACTCTTTTCCTTCCACCTTCTCGTTTTCTTGCCTAGCACATTCGGAAAAATATAACAATATGTATACATTTCAAAATTATAGTGGGGTATTTCTTTGCCTATGGAGACTTGCCATTGCATCACAAACTTAATAAAAATAAATACAACTTTACATTTTCAGTTACAATAAGTATTTCAATTCAACCCATTCAGTTCTTGGCTCACTGTGCGTTTGTCTTTTCTGCTGCTGTCATATAACAGTTCTATAGACTCTCCTGCTTTCTATGCATGTAGAATGCATTTCCCAAATTATGTTCTAAATCTGGTAGTTTTATCAATGCGGAAGCTTTCTTCAACCTTCATGGTTCAAGCCAAAATCTACTTTACGGACTTACCATATGAAATGATCTTGTTAAACCCTTCGAAACTTATCACGTTTAACTGTTGTAAATGGATAATTGAAGTGATTTAAGAAAATTTTAAACCCTCTCTCAGCGATATAATAATAGACCTTTTTAACATAGTAAATAACCTTTCGGGCCCACTTTCCGAACTCTTTCTATCTGCCGATACGATGAGCCGCCTCCAATGACTTCCGATTGCGATGGCACCCTTTGCGATGGTTCCAATGCGATGAATCGCCAGTCAGACGGTTGCAATTAAATTGCACCGTCGCAATCGCAAACTTCAATGGCTTGTTCCATTGCTCTGCCTTCACGCCGATGCGATGGCCCCACACTTCATTGATATATATATATATATTGGTTAATATATACTTATCGGCTTACCTTTTATTCATCCTTCAGCTTTGGTCTAAAAAACCTCGGTGCCAACATATATTAAACACTTTTTCTTTTACATGGAGCCCACACTACGGAGGCACTCCTCCTCATTTAACTTTCCCAATCCGACGGTTGAAATTCCATCGCACTGTCGCAATCGAAATCGTAAAATTCAGTGGTCCGCTGTGCCTTTTGTCATCTAATTTCCGACGATGCGATGAGCGAAGGGTCCCACCAACAATCAGTGCTCGATCCAACTGTCACAAATAACCGTGATTTGACGGTTGTGATTCAATCGCTCAATTGCAATCACAACTTTCAAACTGTCGTTCCTTTGTTCTTCCATTCCGCCGATGCGATGTGAGATCGCCGATGCGATGAGATCTCCACCGTCGATCTTCTATCTTCGATAAGATCTCTGCCGTTGATCTTCAACACTTTTTCTTTAATCCTTGACATTAAGACTCCGCCTTTCGCGTGATGTGACCACCGTTAGATCTTCACTGATCTTGATCCGACGGATATCGCATTCACAATATACCTGCTGTTTAACATTTCCAAACGTCCATGCACTTTCCCATGCGATCACCGTTGGATCTTCTCTGCATCAAATCGGACGACTATTGCGTTATTTCGACCCCTGACCTTTAATTCTCAAAAATTATGCGATATAGGCAGTTTTAGTATTCTGACGTGTCGTAATATGATACGATCGCATTCCAAATGGAATAAACCACTCACAGCCCAGAAGCTACACAAAACCAGTGGTATGGTTTTGCAAAACCACTTTCCTTGCGGGCCCCACTCTAATAGCGTTAATACATTTGGAAATGTTTTGGCAATAGATCGCTTTAATAAAACTCTTTTGTGCCCATGTGAAAACCTTCGGAACATTATAATAAACACTTTCCTTGTACCCATGTACTCATATCATCACATCGCATTGCATCGGAAATACAAACACTTGCCAATTCCTTTTATGTTTCGCCGATTGCAATATGCAATCGCATCACAATATTGGCAATCGCAACTTCATCGCAACTTTGCATCACTTCTTCATTACTCTCACTTGTTGATTGTGATGTGCACTATTCTCTCCTCTCGCTGCCTCTCTCTCTTTTGCCGCTCGTTTCCCGCCCGTGCCTCTCGTTTGTCGCTCGCTTACCTCTCGCTTCTATTCGCTCGCTCTGCCTTATCCGCCGCCTATTCCTTTCACCATGCTGCCTTTGCTACCTTTTGTTTCCTCTTTTTTCTTGGTTCAATGTTGCTCATTTCGCTTCTCTTTTGCCAGTCTCCTCACGCTTCCGTTTTCTCTTTCTCTGCTTCATTTTTTTCTCTGATGTCTCTGCTGCCTCTCTACCTTGGTTGCTACTGTTCCTTTGTGCTCCTTTGTCTTGATGATAATTCAGGTGCTACTCCTATCTTCTCCTTTGCCTTATTGTTGGTTCTTCTTTGCTCTTTTGCCTTAGTGATAGTTCAGGTGCTACTCCTGTCTTCTCCTTTTCCATCAATGACAATAATACTCCTACGAATTTGGGGTTCAAAGATAAACCAGACCCTAAGTAAACATTTGTCCGAGTTCACCCAATATCTTCATATGTCTCGCATCACCCTTGAGAAGATGGTGATGTTGTCTAGGTAAATCACCAAGCAAATTTTTCCTGTCTCCTACAGAAAGTGATGTCCATCGTGTGCAATGATGTTAAGTTTGATCTTACCAGTACGAAAGGCATCTTTAGCGTACATGAATGATCCTCAAGGCACACAGTAAAAAAGTCA